>ML817530.1:89970-144908 GCA_009831015.1 Picea engelmannii
GTGAATCAGTTGTTATTGTGCTTAAACAATTATTCCCATTTTAAACTCTTTACAAAACACTCAATGACTATCACAATAATGCAGGGAAGTAAGAAATATAATATTCAACATCAATCACACACATGAAATATACAGAGACAGATATTTCTTGAGGAAACCCATAAAGGGAAAAACCTCTTCTTCTTGATATGATAAGTAATCTTTATTTTCTGTACATTATCATTCGTAGGAGCACCAACTCCCTTTGAGGCTACCACCTCTGTTTTACAAGAAACAACTTGCTAAGAGCACCAAATCTCTGGTTTCTCTAGCACCCACTAGAAGGAAGCACCAACTCCCTGGTTTCTCTAGCACCCACTAGAAGGAAGCACAAACTCCCCAAGTGTTCTAGCACCAACTAGATGGAAGTACCAACTTCCAGTTACACAGGCACCAACTTGTATAATAGAGAACAATAGTTCTCCCTTCCACCACCCTACCACCCTGGTTTTTCTGGCTGCAACCAGATGGAAGCTACAACTCCCCGTGTTCAAGAACCCACTTGAAACTCTGAGGACAACAATCCTCCCTAGCACCCTGAAATATAAATCTTTGCTTCTCATAAATTTATCACAGTGATACATTATTTATTAATGGCTTACCAGTCCCATCACTGTTCCTCTACACTTCTCTTCTTTTCCTGCATCAGTGTCTTCCTGCTCGCATCTTCTTGATATTTCTGATCTTCTGCTCTACCTCTGTATGGGCACCTCGTCTTTCTCTTCCTCTCTTAGATATGCATTTCTGTTCCTTGTTTTTTCTACGCTTTATGCTCTGTGTATTATTTCCATTCTATGTGCTACGCCTCTTCTGTGCATTTTAGCTCCTACACAGAGCATGCTTCTACCCACATGAATCACACTCAACAAAAACAACCATCACTTCTCTGTTCTGCGTATATTTATCATGCCAATTTCTCTGCCAGATCATCCATGCAACTCATCATATTCTTTGGTGGTTATACTGAGTCTGTTCATCATCAATGGCTTATCCTGAGATTCTTTGCCTTCTCTGGTAGTGTGAAACTTCATCTTCTTTGTCACAGTTGAGCTTATCCTCTCTGTTGCATTTATAGACTTCAACACTTTTCCATCTATCAATTGTCTCTATGATCAGTCTTCATTCCACTAGCAGTTACCTCGAGACTCTTCATCTCCTCTGGTGATAACCGTACAACTCCTCGAGTTATCTAGCCGATACAATCACTCTGTTATGGCAGTTATAGCTCGTCAATTATGGATTATTTGGCTTCTAACCCCTTCCTTCACGTGATCACTGGCGGTGACCATACGCCTGGACTTAACGAGCACTTGAGTGCTTATCAATTCAATGATGATAATTAATTCTCCTGAAATGGATGACTGTCGTAACTTCGACACTTTTCCCTTCATAACTTTTGGTTTTCAAACCTTTCGAAACTTCCAAATCAGAATTACCGAACATATCAGGCAGTTTACATTCATTTTGTTGAAACAATCAATCGTCATATTTGATTCTTACAAGTCTTAATCTGATGACCATGACTTAATCAATCGTTGAGATGGATGGCCACCTTTTACTCCAGGTCTTTGGCTATTACACTTACGCTATCCTTCCACTATATCTTGATCAATGGTTGAGAGTGTACCCGACATCATATCGATGATCGATATCTCCTACGGGAGATTTCAAATCTCAACCCGTGCTTTTCTCCATACATCAATCTTATGAAGTTGTCAATCCACTGACATGTGTCCCTTTCAGATCAACGATTGAGATCTCCTTCGGGTCTATGCACTTCAGAGATTTCAAATCTCAAACCCCTTCTTTCCTCCAGAGTGATGTCACTTACTTACATCACTTGATGATGTGTCATGAGGCTAGTAGCTGTCATGTGTCACTCAGATTTGTGATTTCCACGTACCTGAAATGCCAAATCAACTTGACACTTGTCATTGTCTGATTGCGCTACCTGTCCTTTTTGACGTAGTCATGTTGATGTGGATCCTCATGTGGCACATGTTCTTCTCCTGGATCTAATGGTTGTCCTAACTTCTAGTGTATCTTAGGTCGATGGCTGAGAGTGAATTCATACCTCCATCCTTCGAGACTTCGAGACTTTTGACATTTCTTGGTGGTGAAACTCTCGAAGCAATTCTCCTGGAGTGACGCAACTTGCTTACGTCACTTGTTGACATGGCACGCGCCAATTTCTTCTTAACACTTGTCATCATCTGATTATGCCATGTGTATTTGCTGACATGGTCTGCTAACATGGTTTGCCACATATCCTTACTGACATGGTCTACTGACATGATCTGTTGATGTCTGAAATGGTCTGTTGACCAACAACACTAATCCAACAGTCCTCGTATGTCCTCCAAATTTGATGGTCCTTATTCATTTCGGATTTCTGTGCTTTAGGTTTTTCCAATCTCAAACTTTCCGGAGCATAACCTCCTCGTATCTTTATATCCGAAGTGAATCATGTTCATTGATCAGAATCTTAGATCAACGACTCAATCTTTCTGTGATGTAGCTCTTCTGGCGTATCCTATCCTTCCACTTGGAATGATCCAAATGCTAACGAAAATTCACATTTCAGGAATTTCAAATCTCAAGCTCCTAAGAGTGTAACCTCCTCGCATCTTTAGATCCAAAGTGAATGTTGTTCATCGATCATGAACTTAGATCGACGACTCAATATTTTTGTGATGTGACTTTGTTGGCTTATCCTGTCCTTCCACTTGAAAGTGATCTGATGGCTAACAATTCACATAATTGAATTCTAAATCATTTTTCCCCACTTATCCTGTCCTTCCACTAAAAAATGATCCAACAGTTGTGAAGACACTTGAAGCATATCAACGGTCGATGATGATTGCGGAACCGCAACTTGCGAGTGATTTAACTCGACACCTAAACTTTTCAATTTGAAGTTATGCATTGCTGGTGAGTCAACCACAATTGTCAATCTTTGAAGCTATAAGATTGGATGGTCCTGACTAATTGTGGGATTGGAACAAGAGCGATGTTTAATTATCCTTTTAATCTTCGCAATTCACCCCTACCATAGGTTTGGCAATTGCACATCCAACGGTTAGGATTTAATATGACTTAAACTCATTGTTTGTTGGATCAACCACAGTCGTAGATATTTGAAGATATGAGATATGAAGATCTAGATAGATTGTGGTATTGTAAATGGATCTTCCAACACATGCATAAGCTCGAAACCATGTTTCAATTCTTCCACTGCATTCTTGCTTTCATGCAATTTACCCTATTGATTCCCATCAAGAGATTGAAAAATCCGCTGAGGCCGCTGGAAGTAACAATTTCCTGAATTAGAAGACATCACTGGATGAAAAGAGACCATTGGCGTAAAACAATCCATAGATAATACTGACGTTGATTGGCCATCATATTCATCTCTGAGCTTACAATCCATCCTACGACTGAAATTTTGATTGTCAGAATTTTCCATATGACATGCCACATGGTCATGAAAACCATGAAAAATCATTTCTTCTTGATGAACAAAAATAGAAAGACAAGCCTCTTTCATAAGTGTTTGTTTCTCTTGCTCTATTTCTCCAGTTCTGAGAACATTTTCAAATGGGATGGCATCAATAGGTTTGCCTACTTTTCCATGCATCTCAAAAAAAACATTCATACATTCTTGAACATATTCAAAAATGAAAACCATATTATGTTTATCAAGGCTATCCTCTTGTTCATCAAACAATTATGGTTTGGTTTTATTTACCTTCTGTAAATTTGCTTGAGGACTGTCATTTTTACTTTCAAATGAATAAATAGAAATCCGTTCTTGTTCCTAATCTCCTTGTAAATGTGAAAAGCTAACTACATGAACTACTTCACAGTCTAGAGTTATCATGGATGCATTTTCAAAACCATGATTGTCAAAGGAATCAAATAGGACAACAACTTCTTTATAATCTTTCTGTCTTTTTGATATAAAAGTGGCATACATTGTTTTGTTGCTTTCCCGAAACTCTATGTCATTTGTTTGTTCACTACTTGAGATTTCCCTAAATGTAGTTTTAGAATCCTCATCCATGTCTAGGCCACTTAGAATTTGAACAACCACATCATTCATAAGAGAAGAAAGACAACTTTGAAATACTTTGTTTTGCTGGAAATCTTGTTGAATATCTTCATCAAGTTCAAGAGAAGGAAAATTACTTTTACCAACAATTTCTTGATCAACTTCATCTTCATTTCTAAGTTGATAGTTGATCACAGGTTGTAATTTTGGCCTGAAATACCTTTCCATGTAATCAACCACATGATCATCAAATGCATGAGAAGGTTGTTGATATTCCTCACTGATAACAATTTGCTCATGTAAAACAATTCCATTTCGGTCCGACTTTCTTGCTTCCTCTGTTATCTCATGATTTGCTTTCAACAATTTAAAGGAAGAAAAACATAATGGAAGATAGTTTTCATTTGCAAGTCCACTGCTTTATGAATATTCAACATCATGTCTAGAGGGTTTCTGATTTGAAATGTTATAAGCATTTTGCTTCAACAATTTGAAAGAAGAAACACACAATGGTAAGTTTCTTTCACCTGATTTAAAACCTTCTTCATTTTCTTCACTGTTGTCGTATGCACAATCTTCAATTTCTTTGGATTTCTGAACACACTCATTTTCAGATTCATCTTTGACCAATGGATTCAATTTCTTGTTGACTTGTTCTAGTGAATCAGTGTGGTTTGGAATTAACACACATTCCTTTGCTTCAATGATAATCCTAGATTTTTCTTTCAAAATTTTAAATAAAGAAAAGCATAAAGGCAAAGAATTTCCTTCAGCGGTTTCAATACCTTCTTCTTTGTAACTATGACATGTAGGTTGATGAATGTCACTACACTGCTGGAAAGGAACATTTTCAGGGAGAGAACATGCAGTTGGTTTTTCTAAGAAGTCAACATCACAATCATCATTATATTCATCATATATAGGAAAATCAACAACATTTGCAACATTATTTGACAAGAAAAAGCTTGGGACATCAACATGTTCCTCAACAAGATGATTTGTAGAATCCTCTTCCTAACTATCTACAAATGAATACATGAAACAATCAGCTCCATGCTTATCATGGGGTGGGTTAAAAACTACATCAGTTCCCTCTTTCTCAGTAAGTGGGATATAATCCTTTGCAAAATTACTTACATTTAAAACTTCAAGAGGACCTATGATATCATCAATTTAATGTTCAAAATTCCAGTCAAACGTTCTCTGTTCACATTCATTCTCATGTCCTGGAGCACCCAACCTTTCATTTTGAATCTATTAAGATGCTAATATATTGTGTTGAATCTCCTGAGCATCATCAAACATTTGTTGTAAGGTCTTAGGTCTTCTTTCCATCAAGAGGAAAGACAAATCTGGGTCAAGGGTAGTGGTATACTAGAGCATGGCAACAACTTCAGTGGGTTGAATTTCTTTAGGCTAGTCATAATAAACACTGGAAAACATCCTGTTGAATGTAGAAATAGTTTCATTCCTTTGTCCTTTCAAGGCATAGAATTCTGTAAGTTGCAGGTCCAGATATTTCTTCTTACCCCGGAACTTCGAAAAAATACTCTTCAATTCTTCCCATGAGCTAATTGTCTCTGGCTTCAAATGTTTAAACCATTATTTGGTATCTCCTTTCAAGGATTGAGAGAAATCCCTCATACAAACATCGTCATGGTCAATCTCAACCAAATCTATAAAATTCTCAAACTCTTGAATGTGTTTTTCAGTTGTGATGGCACCATATTCCCCATTAAACATAGGTAGATATTCATAGTGCTTTGGAGGAAAATCATGAAGGATCTAAGGTAATTTTAAGGGTCTGTATCTATGCTAAATCTTGAAGAGTGTTAGATCAAGTATAGGAGGTGACATATCAACCTTTGGTTTAAGAGGCTCATCAACTTGGTCATGGTTATCACATCTCTTAGATGGGAGATTTTGGTCGAAATCAATGACAAACTGAGGAAATATCTATGTAAATTTAAGAGGAGGATATACAATTTCGGGATTATCATGATCATCATTTGAATGCAATAGGTAAATATTTTTTTTTTAGCATGTTCAAGAACGGACAAATGGTAATTAATAACAAGAAATATTATGTCTTGGAAAAGACACAACTTCAGGTACTTGTTTTTTCCCATGATATCCTTTCATAACTTTGTGAAGGGGTCTCTTCTTCCAGTGAAGTCTCTGAATCGCATTTGAATCTTGAGTGGAGTCGCCAATAAAATATTTAGGCTAATGAGTCTTTGGGCAATGGAGTCGTCATAAAAACTTTGAATTCCATATTTCAGAAAATGGAGTCATCATTTGAATGATATACAACCTTTATGTGTTTGAATACTCTTCACCATTAGTACTCATATCTAAACCTTGTCATTTTTACCAGGAAAGATTTCTCCTTCAGTCCTTGACAACGACGCCATAATGTTAGCACTTTGTAAATTCGTTCGACTGATAGAAAAAATGACAGAGGTAACTATTTCAACCAACCTTAGGTTGGATTCTGTCCCTTCCAACCAGAGAGGGCTCTCTCGGGCATATTTCTATTTCAGGTATTCAAAATATTTGGCAATGCATGTGCAAAGGTCATATTCTTCCATGGTATAAAATTTAAAGCTAATAGGACAAAACAAAAGAGCAGGGCCATTGGGCAATGGGGTCTATTCCTGAAAAGTAAGAAGAGTTATAATCTATGTATTTCCAGAGGGAACATAGGAAAATTGTGTATGATGTTCAACCAAATAAGTAATATGATGTGGCAGAGGAGAGGAGAAGAAAGACTACTATCAGCAAGAGGCATCTAATAGAGGGAGAACCTCTTGGTGAAGCATTAGAAGAGAAAACATGAGGGATGGATACTGCAAACAAAGCACTGATCATGAGTGAAGTCTGAAACAGTAACTAAAATACATTACAAGTATAATCGAATTAAGAAGGAGCACCAACAAAAATGAATTCCTTCTAATACTCAAAGATTACTACTAGCAGAAAACACACATTTATGAATAATGAAATACAAGAAGACACACTTAACATCAAAACCGTGATGAATCTCGGCTGTCTCAGAAAAACCTTTTATGCTTATATTAATATTTCATAAAAAACTACAAAGTTCTCATGCTACGAGGGCAGGCCCCTCTCTGATAAGTTCAACCATTCATTTATATTTTTGATAGTATATATAGATACATTACATATGGAATTCAAAACGAACCACCTTCCCCAAAGTTCCAAAAATAGACATTGGTCACGGAAGGAGTAATGTACAACAACTGAACTCCTATTTTCTAGGGGACATTATAGACCCGAACTGATATATTTGAGATTTTTGCCTTGAATTCCACTTGTCTGTATCATTACAAAATTCTCTAAAACATACTTAATCTAGCTTAAAATCTATTTCAGATTAGCAATTTATTCCTTTAAAGTGTCAAGCCAGACAAGCTTGTTTTCTCCAACACTTTCAACCACTTCAGCTTTAACCTCCGTCTTCCGTCACTTGCTCCTTTTTCCCTTTCCAATTTGCATGGGATGTTTGTCTGTGTGTCCATTGATGATCAAATCCTTCATGATAGGATTTAATCAGATTTCTTCACTTGAATCTAGTTCATCCACTAACTTTGTATGAAATTTTGTTGCCAATAGTCGTGCGACAAGATTTTCTTTCTTATTCATTGATAAATTTGTCATATTATTTGAATATCCCGGTTCATTGGAGGATGCTTAGTCTGTATTATCCAATTTCCCTGGTTTTCCAGAAATCATGAGCTTATCTTCCCTTAGCTGAAAGATTCGATCTGTGATTATCCTATTCTGAAATAAAATGTTAATTGCCCAAAACAGAGTAATGCCACCGTTGTTTTGAATGTCAGTCATCATTGAGTATCAATCATGGGTTTCTAATGAAATTACTTGCATGGATAGTGATTTATCACGTTTGACCATCGATTTCAAATGATGAGCCTTTGAATCAGTTTTTTGGCAGCGTTCACCCGACATTGCACATACGAAAAGTACCCAAACAAGTGTTCCGAGGTGATTTGGCCGACCGTCAACTTTCCCTTTCCACATGTGATCCCTTGATTTGACATATCTAATAATTTTATGACATGTGACATCGGGGAAGGCTTGGGTGGTTTCAAGCCTACCTGGTCCCCCCTTTATATGTATCTGATGGTGCCACGTGCCATTGAAACGAAACCGTGGTATTCTTATCAACCTGCCTTCTAGAGATTAACCAACACATTATTTATCCGTTCAATATGTCCTACGATCATCGATTGACAACACCCATGATCCACGACCTGTCGAGTCCCATCAACTTCATACCTTTGCCAGATTTAGCCCCATCCACTAGATGTGGCCTCGTCTGCTAGTTTATCACTCCTCTATACTGATTTAGCCTTCTTCTAAATCCCGAGACTTGGAGTCTAAAAAATGGTTACAATGATAACACTTTTAATAAATAAAGTGTTTTATTTTGATCTAACTCCCTGGTGTTGAGTAGAGGATGAATATCAACATGGTATTAGAGAATATCAAGGGTTGAGTTCACTGGAAAACCAACAACACATACCAATTCATTACCTTTTTATTATCCTAGCATAATCCCATTCATTAAAACTAATTAGCGATCAATTTCTTGAATCAATTGTTTCCTTGGTATCAAAAGTTGAAAGAGTGAGAACATAATAATTCCAAATTAGAAACATACCAACTCTTTCCTAGTTAGGAACAAAGTCAGGAAAATCATGTTTTAAGTTTGATATTGATTGCATAAGACATATAATTAATTATGTAAGAAGGATTCATGTTGGTGAGACATACAGACCATTAGACCCACCATTAATGGATCAAAGAAAAGTGGTGCACATGAAATTTTCAAGACCTTTGTTGCATTAGTTGAAAGTAAAAGTGGGAAGAAGGTAAAGGCTTTGAGAAACAATAATGGTGGTGAGTATTGTTCCAACAAGTTTGATTTTTTTTAACAAATTTTAGGTTATTGTAAGGTAGAAAAATACCCTACATACTTGTAATTAAAATGGTGTTGTTGAGAGGTTGAATTGAACCTTTATGGAGAAAGAAAAAAGCATGAAAGTGGATGCTAGTTTGGGAATTTTTTTTTGTTTGAAGTAACTACTACAAGAAAATGTTTGACCAATAGATCACCTAATTCAATTTTTGTTGACAAGGCATTGGAAGAGGCTTGAAATGGAGAGAAGACCTTTGTTACACATCTCATGTTCTTGTGAGTCAGGCTTACATGCATGTACCTATGGTGAATAGGAAAATGATTGAAAAAAAATGAGACAAGTGTGTCTTTATCGAATATTCAGTGAGAGTTAAGACTACAAGTTGTGGATTCCATCTGAGCATCGACATACCCATAGTTTGAATGTGATCCTCAAGGAGGAGAAATATTGTGAAAATAGGTGTGAAGAGTTCGTATAGGTATAAAATTTACAAGATGTAGCGATTCCATATTTCAAATCTTGAGCTGAATATTGAGTTGAACAATTGCCATAGGGGCCAAATGTAGAAATTCCGTAGGAAGGAGGTGAAAATAAGCTTGAAGTTTTGTTTTGATCAAGGGTGGAAATTAAGAAGGGTCCTTCATAAAAAAAGAGGGTTGACATTTATGGCTATGAGATAACTAATTTTAGTTATTTCTCTCTATCTTCCATGGGTGATGAGCTAACAAATGTCAAAGAGGCTCTCAATTGTGATAAGTCCCCTCACTAGAAGAAATCCATGGAGGAAGAAATGAAGGTCTTGGAACAAAACCAAACTTTATATTTGGAGAATTTGTTTGTGGGAAAGAATAAAGATGGCTAGATGCAAATGGGTGTTGAAGAAGATGTATAACACATATGGTTTTGTGGAGTGATATAAGGTTCATTTGGTAGCAAATGGATACTTTTGAGTAGAGGGTGTTGATTATGAGGAGGCATTCTCTTTAGTACCCATGATGGCTTCTATAAGGTTATTGTTGGCATTGAAAAATGTTTATGATTTGGAAATGGAGAAAAAGGACATGAATAAAACTTGTTTTCATGGTGAGATTAAAGAAGAAATCTTCATGAAGAAACCATAATGATTTGTGGTACAAGGGAGAGAATACATAGTGTCTTAGTTGAAGAGATAATTGCATGGTTTGAAACAATCCCCATGACAATGGTATCAACAGTTTGAAAAATATATTGTGGGATAAGGGATCATAAGAACTGAAGTGAACCATCATGTTTACTTCAAAAAATAAAGTAATGACTTCATTATTTTGGTCTTATATGTTGATGATCTTATTTTGATTAGTGATTGTAAGAATCTAGTGAAGGAGATGAAGTCCCAACTGTTACATCAGTTTTACGTGAAGGACTTAGGTGAGTTGCACTATGGGAATTGAGGTGAAGAGATATTGTCAAAATAGGACGTTGTATCTCAACCAAAGAAAGTATGTGGAAAACATAGTTGAGCTCTTTAGGACGGATAAATGTAAATCCACTTATACTTTATCTCAAGTGGGAGTGTGTTCATCGTCTAATGTCATGGGTTTTAAGAGAAAACAAGAAGAAGATGAGATGGAAAAAGATCCATATGCTAGTACGATTTGTATTCTTTTGTATGCAATGGAATGCACAAGACCATATATTGCACATGTGGTAGGATTTGTAAGTAGGTACATGGAAAATCCAGGGAGAGATCATTAGACCATTGTGAACAGGATCTTTAAGTACCTATGTGGCACCAATGATGATGCTATTTTCTATCAAGGATACGGAAGCAAGAAGCTTCAAATGCATGGGTTTGTTGAATTTGAATGAGTAGGTGATGTGTACCATGCAAATTCCACTAATGCACATATATTTATGTTGTTTGATGGAGCTGTGAGTTGGAAGAGTAAGAGGTAACAAGTGGTTTCCATTTTCAATATTGAAGCATAGTGCATTAGAAATTTAGAGGCTTCCAACGAAGTTGTTTGGTTGCAATAATTATTGCAAAGATGTTGGGGTTGAACATAGGCCCATTATTATTTGTTGTGACAATAAGTGTGTAATTGATTTGGAAAAGATTCCAAATATTTATTTAGAGATAAAACTACACCAAAAAGGTGGTGAAGTTTAGTGAGGTAACTACTGTGGAGTTCAGCGAGGTAACTTTATCCAAGTTTAGATATGAGGATAATGCAAAGATGATTTAACTAAGACAATGGATGGAAGGAAATTTGCTTGGCATAGGGGTATTTAGTTGTGGATGTAATTACCAAGTGGGATATTGTTAGGGTATTCCCACTTACATATTTTGTTTAGCTAACCATTTCCATTTGTATATGGAGTATGCAAATAAATCTTTTGATCACATTCTTTTGTTTTAGAAGCAACATTGATTTGTTCTTAGTGAGAATTTTTTTTATTGCTTTTATGTTTCCTTTTTTATAGGTCTATTATTCTGAATTTCATGTTTATATTGAATATATTTATGTTGTATATTCATGTCTAATTAATGTAATTTTTTCTCACGATTTAGCAACATTTAAATAATATTTAAATAAATTTACGTTAATTTTTTATTGTTACAATATATACACAACACTTCATTTTTTTTTAAAATTAGTAAATTGATAAAATTCAGTCTATTTCACAAAGTTGAAACACAAAAGGATAAGGTGTAATCTCCCTTGTTTCCTGTTTCCCTTTTGAGTACCCCACAGTGATCTATCATTAACTACATTGAGTCTGGGTTGATCAGACATTTAAAAAATATAATGCCACGAGTAGGATTGAGTTGCATTGCCACTTTTTGAAAAATATTTGGGTATAAGTAGAGTGAGTGGATATTGTACCAAATTCTATACTTGATCTTGCTTACTAAAGGGATAGGCTTAAACTTCATCTTTCAATGCATATTTTAATGGATAAGAAATCAAATGAAGAAAAATATTTGTTTCTATTGTGATGTAATGTAATAATTAAAGTGTAGGTTAGAAGCTAGTGAAAAGAAGCATAGTGTATAATACAGTTACTACACCAAGCATTGAGAGAAGAAAAAATAAATAAACAAGTGCAAATGATAAATTGAAAACAAATGAAAAAAATAGCAAACTATTACACAATGATTTCCTAGAGAAAACCCTTTTATGAGAAAACCCCCACACTCTAAAGCACGATCAATGCATTATTCAACAATGAAAAGGTTATAATACATTATAGAGTCTATTTTCTCTCAACAAGAGTGTTTAAAAATAACATAAGGATTCTGGAGAAATTTCGTCAGCATAAAAATAAGTTAAAACTCTGACACTATGTTTTCCCCCAACCCTAGAACTCAATAAATAGGCATAAAAAAACCCTAAACCATTTATGGTTTTCCAATTCTGCATGCTGGAAACTACCAACAATTAATTGGCCAATCATTGTTTCTTAGCATTAATTTCCTGCTAGTGATATGCATTCATTTCCTACCATTACTCATCAATTATTCCTTGCCACTACTTCACAGTTATTCACTGCTACTACTAATAATTTATTCCTTGCTACAAATTATAAATCATTACCTTATCTACTATAGGATTGCAAGGTGTATGCCACACAAATCCCGATATTCTCCCACTTTTCATATACCTTGCAAGAGTATAAGGGAGAATGCATCAAACTGTGAGCTAATTGCTAGGGGGGGCATAAGGCTCATAGAATTATAACACCAATTGAATTTACTTATGCTAATTATTTTCATAAATGCATTTGCAACCTAATGTTCATGTCCAATATTAACTAGAATCAACTCAAGAATCCCACTGCTTGGGCAATGTCTGGTCTAGTACATATGATAGAATACATCAAACTACCAATTGCACTAGCATAATGAACATAAGAAATGTCTTCCATCGCAATGGGTGTTGTAGGATACTCCTCAACTGAAAGTGAGTTCCCACATAAATCATAACACTCAATGGTTTGGAATCTACCAAACAAAAATGTTGTAGAACATATTTTAAATACTTTGGCTCAACCAAAGCTCTCTATTCACTCTATATTTCATGATTTCCATTTTCTAAGATATATTTTGTAGCCCCCAATTCCTTCATATTAAATTGTGCTAAAAGTCGAGACTTCAAATCACGAATCACATCCTTACTATTACAAAAAAATACCATATCATATACATATAGAGTGATAACAAGGAAATGATTATCATCTTGTTTGTAATATACACAATGATCTAATTTGGATCTCAGAAATCCCAATTCCAACACAAAATAATCAAACTTCTAGTACTACATTTTGCGAGACTGTTTGAGACCATATAAGACTCTTTTAATTTACAAACCAATAAATCTTTCCATTTTTCAACGTAGTGCTCTAGCTACGTTATATAGATCTCTCATTCAATTCACCATGTAGAAATTTTGTTTTTCACATCCATCCATTTTATCTCTGAATCAAAAGTTCCTGCTATAGATAATAGGAACATAATAGATGTTAACTTAGCAACTGGGGAAAAGATCTCAAAAAATTCTACCCCCTCAACCTGGGAATATACTTTCACAACCAACCTTAGCTTGTCCTTTTCAACATTTCCATCTAAATCAATCTTCTTTTTGAACATCCATTTACATCCAAACGGTTTCCATCCATTAAGAAATGGTACCAAGTCCCATGTATCATTCTTTTTGAGTGCAACCATTTCTTCATATATGGCCAATCTCCAGGACTACTTATTTTCCATCTTGATTGCCTCTTTCAAAGTTTTAGGCTTATCGATGTTAGAAATAAATAAAATATACATTTGAAATCGAGTAGACTATAATTATACTTATTTGGTTTCCTTATTTATTGAGTGGACATCCTTAAATTTAGAGGTGGAGTTTCTTCCTCCTCTTCTGAACCCTCCTCCTCATTAGGTCCAACATCAACTTCTTATTCATTTTTTGGTTCATCTTTCTTAGTCTTGGGTGGTATCTAAACCATTGACTTCTTCTCATCCTCTTCTGGCTACACAATTTTGGGAGAAGGCTTAACTTCTTTAAAAATAACACTCCTTCTATACAAAACATTTATGGCAATAGGATCATAAAGCTTGTACCCTTTCACACCATCGCCATATTCGATGAAGATACATTTCACAACCTTATTATCCAACTTCAACCACTTCTCTTGAGGCACATGAGAATATGCCTCACAACCAAAAACATGAATATGCTTAAGTGAGGGCTTCTCACCCATCCAAACCTCCATAGGGATTCTTTCCACAAGAGTTGATGTGGGAGACTTGTTAATCTAGTAACACACAATAACAACTACTTCTTCCTAGAACTTCTTCTTTAAGCTAGCTCCACTAAGAATACTCCTTTCTCTCTCCATCAATGCTCTGTTCATTCGTTCTGCAACTCCATTTTGTTGAGGGTTATATGGAGTTGTATTATGTATTTCAATTCCATTCTCCTTATCAAACTCTACAAAACAAAACTTATGCCCATTATCAATCTGTAACACCTTAATCTTCCTACCAGTTTGATTTTCCAAGAGAGCCTTAAACTCTTTAAATTGACTAAAAACCTCATATTTAATTCTAATAAAATATAGTCATGTCCTTCTAGAATAATCATCAATAAATAACACATAATACAAATCCTTAGAAATCAAAATAACTTTAACTGGACCAAATACATTAGAATGAATTAAAATTCCAACAACCCAAACAATTTGTGAGAACTAGAATAAATTTGAACACAATTTTGTTTTCCATATATGCAATGCTTGCAAAAATCAAATTCAAGAGAATAACAACATAAAAAGAACATTAAAAAAATACTCAAACACGATGAAATGAGCGAGGGCTCTGCAACCTAGGTTTAGGGTTTAAGCCGCACTGTCACAATTTTTTTCCCTATTGGGGCTCATGACTTTGAAGGAGGGAGGGTCAAACGACACCTCTTATAGTCAGATCACAATGAATGGAAGCTTGGGAGAAGGGTTAAAACGACCCACCTTCGAGCCTCCTCCAGATCAGCGCTCAAATCTCCTGACGGAAGGAACCTTCAAGGATCGAGAGATGGATATTGATCCAGAAACTATGGCTACACCTGCTACAGCATCAATACCATGGCTTCTAGACAAATGCATCCCACAAGCACCACAAGCCCCAAAATACATCATCATCTCATCATGCATAGAAGAACAAAAGCAATATATGAGAGACTACGCTCTGGTAGGAAAATTCCTAGGGTTTTGGCCTTCAGAACGAGACCTGATCAAATGGATACAACACTAGTTGAATCCAAAAGGACATTATGAAATACAACTAGGATCCAAGGGCTTCTTCACAATCATTCTTCATAACCTCGAGGACCGCAATCACATTTTTGATGGAGGGCCTTACTTCTACAACTCAGCAAGACTCTTCTTAAGATTCTGGACTGAGAAGTTCAGCCCTGAAAAGGAAGATTTTTCTTATGCACCAGTATGGATCAGACTATACTCTCTTCCCCAGGTATTCTGGTTGGAAGAGGTTCTAGCCAGTATAGGTAACACCATCGGAATCTATGTTAAGTCTTTAGAGGCCACCAAGCAGAGGTGGTACACTTCCTATGCGTGCATCTATGTATACCTGAACATAGCCAAGCCGCTCCTGGGATCAATAATCCTAGAATACCATGACGAGGACTGGACACAAACCATCGACTATGACCACATCCCGTTCAGATGTAGGAAATGCCACGAGCACGGACATCTCTTCAGAGAATGCCCCCTTAATGATGCTCATAAAGAGGGGAACCCATAGGTCGACAAAGACAAGGAAGGCTTTGCTCAACCAACAGGAAAGAGAAGACAAGGAGAACGAAAGCAACCAGCCCAAGTAAGTAAAGATCCTTCCACTAGTAATAAATATGCAATACTATAGGATCAACCATAGAATCCATCAGTCTTTATAAACCCCAACGATTTCCACGCAGAAAACACTCCCCAACACATAAGCCCAGAGAGAGAATGACCAATATAGGAGAAGGAACTAGTTCACTCATCTATAGACCCCACTGTCAGCCAGCAAGACCATTTGGAGATAGAGGATGGAGACGCCGAAATGGAGCTAGAAGAGAAAGAATTAGCTGGGGTGGATCTGGAGCACCTCGAACACACCTATAGACACCAAAAAATGTACACCATACCTTGGGATCAATTACAAAAGGTGCAAAAGGTCTTCCTTAACTCCTCAGCTGGATCCATAGCTCAATCTAGCAAGGGTCTGGGTATACAGAGTAATCATTTAGAGAGCCAGAGAAAAACTCAGAAAGATGAAAAGAAGAGAGGAAGAAAGTCAACCAACAAGCTTATACAAGAAACAAGTCACTTCATGGTGAACTCCGGTCAAATCCACCTTATCTCGGACAACTTTCCCCCTCTCTACACCCCCTCATCCTCATGAATATTATCTCCTGGAATATAAGAGGCCTCAATGGACGTAGCAAGCAAAAAATGCTACGAGATCTGATATTTGCAAAAAAACCAGATATAATGTTACTTCAGGAAACAAAATTCACAACTGAAGACATTCACAGGCTTCTCCCCTACTGCTGGAAGTAAGGGGAAGCAGTTTCTACTGCAGCCATAGGTATAGCTGGAGGACTAGCTATCCTTTGGAACACCAACACAATGATCATAGAAAACTTTATCACTACCAAATGGTCCATCACTGAATACTATACGCTCATTGGCTCTAACAAACCCGGACACCTTACCAATGTCTACAGGTCGGCTAGCCCCAGGGATAAGAAATCCTTTCTCAGGAACCTAGATTACCTTTCCACCTTAACTAGGAACAACAGATGGATTATCAGCGGAGATTAAAATCTCATTCGCAAACTGGAATAGAAAAAAGGGGGATCAAGATGCTTGGATCAGGATTCCAGTGACTCCAATAGCCTCATTGATAACATCAACCTCATCGACCTGGAAACCATCAATGGCATCCACACATGGACAAACAGAAGAACTAGAATACATCAAATCGCCTGCAAGCTAGATCATTTCTCATCTCGAATTCCCTCATGCTGGAAGGGATAGCTATGGAAGCAAGCATTCTAGATTCCCATGGCTTGGATCACTGACCCATTCAACTATGGCTAGAGGTGCCAGCCACTCCAAGGAAAAAACCCTTCAGGTTTGAACAGTTTTGGCTCAACCACCCAGATTTCCAAGAAAAGATCCAGGATTGGTGGAGGGAGCCAAAGGTCCCACGTGGCTCCAAGATGTACAGATTTCAGCAAAAGCTCAAGAACCTCAAGCAAAGACTCAGACTTTGGAATAAGCAAACCTTCGACAATATCTTCAACTCCCAAAAGTAGTTGTTTGAACAAATGTGCACGATTCAAAACCATATACGGCTTCAAGGGATAACGGACAAGCTTAAAACCTAGGAAGAAAAATTAAATCAATAGCTAGAGGCCAGAAAAGGCCAAGAAGAAATTCTATGGAAACAGAAATCTCGCATCCAGTGGCTCAAGGTGGGGGACCGAAACACCAAATTCTTTCACAGAACCACCATTCACCGCCGACATACCAATAGAATTTCATAGTTAACCTCCACCAATGGCGAGCCTATCCACTACCATGAAGACCTGGAGAAGACATTGATAGAATATTACAAAGATCTCCTCACGGAACCCCTCCCGAATAGATCTGAGGCCATAGCCAAGGTCACGCAGCATGTGCTCTCCCTAGTTACTCCGAAGCAAAACACATCCTTACTCTGGCCCATTTCTATTGAGGAGGTGGATCAGGCGCTTCAGGACACCCCCAAATGCAAGGCTCCAATCCTAGATGGCTTCACCAACAATTTTTTTCACCATTGTTGGCCGATGATCAGGGCAAAGGTGTGGGAAATCATTGAAGACTCTCGATCTTTAGGACAAGTCCTCCAGGCTCTCAATGCAACTTTCCTCACCCTCATCCCCAAAGAGGGTTAGGCCTACCACCTTAAGTTGTTCAGGCTCATCACACTTTGCAATGTCATCTATAAACTCCTAACCAAAGTGATGGCCCGAAGACTCAAGCCCATCTTACCTATGATCATCTCTCTAGAGCAATCGGGCTATGTTGAAGGTAGACAAATCCTGGAGAGTGTCATCCTAGCCCATGAAGTGATTCACTCTTTGTGGAAGACCAGAATGCCAGGTATGCTACTTAAACTAGACCTCTCTAAAGCCTTTGATAAGTTAAGTTGGGATTATATGCAGGAAATGTTCCTTGCCTTTGGCTTCAACAAGCTCTGGGTGGATTGGATTCTAAATCTAACCTCCTCAGTTTTTTTCTCCATCCTTATCAATGGAGTTCCCTCCTGTCCTTTCTCCCCATCCAGAGGAATCAGATAAGGAGACCCTCTTTCCCCCTTCCTCTTCATCATCATGGTCGAGGGTCTCAATCGCTCCATTCACACAGCCATAGCAAGCAACCTGCTGACAGGTCTACCTCTGCATGGTATCTCCCCCCCGATCTCGCATAGCCAATTTGTGGATGACACTCTAATGATGGGTACCCCTACAACATGTGAAGCTCACTCCCTCCTCTCAATCCTTCAAACCTTCTCTGAAGCCTTAGGATTGGATTGTAACAAAGACAAATCTCAGATCTTCTTCTTCAATACGCCTCCTCCGATTCAATGCCATATCTATGAAATCTTGGGCTTCAACTGAAGCTCCCTTCCATCCAAATACCTTGGCATCCCCTTGATTGATAATGCCCTCAGAAAAACCTCTTGGGAATATCTCCTCTCCTCCTTTGCCAAGAGGTTGTCTTCCTGGACCTACAGAGCACTAAACCTCCCTAGTCACTTCATTCTCCTTCAATTCGTTCTTCAAGCCCTCCCCATCTATACCTTCTCGACGCTTGCTGCCCCAAAGTTTGTCCTCACATCTATAAAAATCTTATAGAGGAACTTCCTCTGGTAAGGCCTCAACACAAGGAAGAAAATAGCGTTGATCAGCTGGGACAAACTCTGCCAATCCAAAGCACAGGGAAGCCTTGGGCTAAGGGACCCCTCCATCATGAATAAGGTCCTTAGTGCCAAGATCTGGTGGCGTTGGTTAAAAAATACCAAGGATCTCTGGGCTAGGCTCTGGAGAAGGAAATATGCACCTGATATGGTGGAGAAGAACTTAATAAGATGGAATGGGGACAACCCAGGTTCTTTAATCTGGGAAGAAGCTAAGTAAAATAGACATCTGGTAACAAATCATGCTTTCTGGGAAATCTGAAATGGGAAAACTACCCTCTTCTGGAAGGATTCCTGGCAGCAATGGCCAACTCTAGGCACAAGGATTGGGCTGAGAATATCAATATCCAAGTGACACATGCAGGCCTGAAAAAATTCGTTGATTACTGGCAAGACAATCCAACAGAGGACACCTAGCGATGCTAGCACTTAAACATGGAGTGCTTGAACCTAGAGGCGCACGTGGACTTAATACCCTGGCAGGAAGAAATGACCAAAAGAAAAATCCCCAAACTTATAGGAGAGGATATCCTATGATGGGGATACTTGCCATGGGGCACTTTTAGCATACGAGAGGCCTATGGCATCAAAATTCACTCAGACCCCCTACCCACAGGGAAGGTTTGGAGCAAAATCTGGGGCCTTAAACATTGGCCTAAAATTACTCTCTTCCTTTGGCTCATCACCCATTCGAGCATTCTCATGTGGGATAACCTCTCAAAAAGAGGATTTGTTGGCCCGTCTATCTTCATGCTCTATGGAGAAGAATATGAGACCATGAATCATCTCCTCAACACTTGCCCCTACACTGCTCAAATCTGGGATCAAAGTGCACAAATTATGCACACCTCGGATCGCAAGAGAGACAACATCATAGACACAATCACGGATTGGAGAGACCAAGCGTTTCAATCTCCCCTTCTAAATCGTATTTGGAAACTTCTTCCATGATTCATTCTCTAGAAAGTGTGGAAGGAAATAAATAGAAGGCTCTTTAGGAATGACCACCTCCCGTGGCACCACTGTTGGAACCAATGTTGCCTCAACATTTTGGAAACTATCAACATTCAACATTGGACTGAAAAAGATCTGATCAACACTCCCACAAAAATTTTGATCCTTCAGTACTGGAAGTCCCCCCCAATTATTAACTCACCTCCTCTCATCTCTTCTCCTCCCCCTCAANCGGCTTCATCAAACTCAATTTTGATGGGGCCTCCAAAGGCAACCCAGGAGCAGCGGATTTTGGAGTGGTCTTCCGCAACCACCTTGGACACATCCTTCTCATTAACGAAGGATACCTTGGTCACACTACAAATAATGCAGCGGAACTGTGCGGGCTCACCAGAGGACTGTAATTAGCCATTGAGAATAGCTTCACCAAGTTGATTGTAGAAGGCAACTCCCAAATCATTATCAATCTCTTTAGTAGAATCTTAAATGGAGTGGACCCAAAAAGAATCTCACCAAGATGGAGACTCTCATATGGGCTAAAGACCATAGTGGATCTTTTGCAACCTAATCAGGCCTTTATACCTACACACATCAGGTGAAAGGCGAACCAAGTTACGAACAAACTGGCTAACCTGGGGACTAATTGGGATGGACCGAATCTCCTATGCAAATCGTCCCTCAACCCTGCACACCCTATTCTCCAGTATTGCATTCGTAAGGCTGTGGTAGTGGAAAAACCCCCAGATGGGGTGTTAGTGTAGGCTACATGGCAGGATGAGGAGGAGAGGACAGGCCAGTGCGGCAGGAGACCATGTGCTGAGATCGTACAAATACCCACTGCCTAAACCTTGCATTTATTTTCTTTTATGACGTCCATTGCACCATTAACGCTGGTGCACCAATATCCCATTGCAGTCTCCTCCATGGCTTCTCTGTTTGCAGGTGCCTTTAATCCCCGCATGTGACCTGACCCTCTTATCCCTCAGCTGCCTAGACCTGGCTTACTCTAGCTTCCTTCCTTCATGGTGCTCACCGCCTTCGGACTTCTCTAGGCTCTCCATGTCTATCCAGGACATTCTCTTCAGTTTTTCCCTCCCTGCGAGCTCAGATGTTGCGACAAAGAGGGCGACCAAGGAGAGGATCTCCATGGCATCCTCCTCGGCCCCATGTATCTGTTTCTCCCCCTGGTTCACCCTCAATGCACTCCTCACAGCCCTCACAGCCTGAGATGGAACCTCTAGCCTCCTCCACCCCGCCTGCCTCCTGGTTCGAATGTCTGGTCATCACCGATAGCTCGTCGGGATCTCTCTCATGATTTCTTGTTGTTCCTCCAAATTCCCTAGCCAGCGGGCTATCTTTTGCACCGATAGCCTTCTCCTCCCACCCACCCTTGGAGGCGCCACCCTTTCTTTGGAATTCCCAGCATAGGACACACTCTTCCACCGACTCCATCCCTGACTCACAACTGCAGGATAGTCTAGCCATCCTCTATGGGATGGTTTTTGAGCTTCGGCAAGGATTAGAGGACCTCCATTTCCGACTACAACTTTTGGATGGGAAAACCTCGACTATCCTTCAGATCCTTTCCATGTTCCAGGAAGCTTTCCACTCCACTCTAGAAGCCACGACAACAACAAAGATGCTCCATGCAAATCCCATCGACAAGAATGAATAGGTGCAACAGCGAGAGGGTGGCGACTTGGTGCAGTCCATGCTAGGGGACACAGAGGCTGCAGAAGCTATGGGCGTCCATGCGCACAATCCACCTGGAGTCACTCTGCCAACTACCAACTTGGAAGGGAGAAACTTGGATGCCGACATGCAAATGGAAGGGAAAGGGATGCCCATCAAAGAGGAACCTTGGGACACGCCCTACAACGCCACCTGGCCAGGTTACTTGCCAAGTGTCTGACTCCTCTGGGGACTATTCTTTTTACTAGTTTATTTTCTTAGTTGTAGCCTAGTCAGACTAGCTTTGTTTTTCTAAGACTGTTAGACTGTAAACTAATAGACTTAGCCAGCTGGCTGAACTGGTTTCCCCTTTCTTGGGGTAGTTCGGTAACTACAACATGGTTGTTTTCAAGCTTTTGTAACTCTGGTCTGGATTTTGAAGGCCCTTTATATATAAAATCTCTTACTTACAAAAAAAAAAAATCAAATTCAAGAGCACAATCATTCAATCCATGGAAAATATTTTAGTTTTTCGATGCTTGCAACCCCGTCTCACCTATATGGCCCAATCTTTAGTGCCATAAAATTTTCTTCTCTACATGTAACCTTCTTTATGAAACAAGAGCTTGTTTAAGCACACAGAAAGCATGACCATCATAAGTAAATATATGTTCTGATTGTGAAGGTGTAAATCCTACATATATCTTCGCTGTATAAATTGAATAACTATTACACTAATTGATGCACACACCAAGCTAGAACAAAGTGCCCACTCAAACACCATGTTGGACAACTAGCTTTGGATACAATTTTGATAGAAATCGTAAGTATAGAAAAAGTTTACAAAAGAAAAAGGAAAACTAGGGAGCGCGCAGTTGAGGTGAATCCAGGAGGATAGTGCGCAGAATGAGGGCAGTGTGAAAACAGAGGAATAAAACATAGGAATAAATCAAACAAAGGAATAAAATAGATGAATAAAACAAAGAAATAAAGAAGAGAAGAAAGTAGGAGAAGAAAGAAAGAAAAAAGGAAGGATGACAGCCTGACATGCTAAATATAGAAGGACGCACAAAAGCAAGGGGAAAAGCAGTCAAAGTGAAAAAGAAACATGCAGATGAAAAAGCAAGTGAAAGCAACCGAACAACCAGTTAATTGGAGTAGTCGTGCATTGTAATAGGGTTTTGGGAGGAACCAAGTAGGGTTTTAAGCTCTAGATTGTATGTATAAATATGTATTGGGTTGAGAGAATAGGGGTTCATGAGTGTTGAGTACTCTTCTAAGTATTGTATGGTTTTTTTTGTTCCATTGAAGATAGGAATCAATGTCTGAATGTAAGGGATGATACAGAGAGAGAGAAGCTTGCACTACAGATAAACTAGGCTAGGAGAAGAGAAAGATAACCACGATGTATCTTTGTAAGCACAGTGCACAAGCCTGAAGCAATTACCAAACACATAATAAAGAATCCATCCATTGTGGAAGTACCCTAGAGTTGGGTGAACCATGTTAAATATTGTGTTACATGTCATTTGTGTGATTGCTTATGGAATCATATGATGCATATTAGAGTAGAGTTGTCTTATCTATATTCATGTTGCAATAATATGATTGTTACAGTAATGAGTTTATGCAATAATATGGAATATAAGGGTAATATGAACCTGATATCCACTAAGTAATAGACTAAGATCACTTGTAGAATAACATGCACATAACAAATAATCAAGAATGAATGGAATAATAACCACCCATTCCCTCATCACTGCAGAAACCTGGTTCTTGCAGTACCAATATATACCTTGGGTGATATTTCATCTATGCAAGCGGGTGATGTCGAAAGGGCTGGTGTCTAGTGGGTTTGTTTGGTCAAAGATAACTCGAACCTAAGGTCTTACAAACCACATGCAACACTAACAATTTTTTTTGTGATGTGGATAATGTTATCTTGGACTAGGGGTTTGGCGTGAATGTTTTACCTAAGAAAACATGGGAGATGATGGGAAAATCCAAGATAGTATGGTCTCATGTTCAGTTAAAGCTTGTGAATCAACAAAAAATAGTACCAATTGGTCGATGGACATGAGTACCTGTGAACATAGATGGGGTGCACAATGTGGTAGACTTTGAATTTATTGAGATCGTGGATGAAAATCAACCATATCCATCACTGATGGGACTAGAATGGGATTTTGATAACTAGGTGATCATTAACTTGAAGAGGAGGGAGATGATATTTGAAGTCGGAGATCTGAAAGTTGTTGCACCATTGGACCCATCAAAAGGAAAGCGATACATAGAGCCAACTAGAGGAAATGACATTGAAAATTTGTAAAACATGGCTAGAAAGATGGATGATTATGTAAACCCTACTGTGGATGGTACGCTAAGTTGGAGAAGTATCGGTTCGTGTGCATCAGACTTAGAGGAAGGTCTAGAGAATTGGAAACAATGGATGCATGAAGTCTCAACCAGACGATGTGCACACATAACCAGATCCTTATGCTGGATTGGAACAGAGATATGTGATCCACCCAGGTATGATGGATTAACCGATATAAGTTTATTTGTAAAGGAATTTGAGTTGCAGGTACCTGAACAAAAAAGGATGTTAGCACTATATGTTGTCCTAAAAGTGACTCCAACCAGGTGGTAGGATGCACACAAAGAGGGAATGAAAGATTGGTCACAGTGTAGAAGAGTAATGCAAGTAAGGTTTGGTACTGAGGTAGAAAAAATTCCACAAAATTATACAAGGGAGAGTGATCCAACAATTCATGTTGAGAAGTGCAGGACCTTATGGAGTTTAGTACCAGAGATACAATGAATGCACATATTTATACACGCATTGGACACAATTACGAAAAAAATGGTATTTGGAATTGAATATGCACAGAGAGACAATAAGATGGGACAAGTTGGTCTAGAGGTTCAAATTCACATTTACATTTGAACATGAATCCCTAACCATAGATGAATCACTATAGGCTATTCAAACTAATATATTCTCATAAGAAGGGCCAATGCAGGTAGTACCACTATGCAGTGCGCACAGAGCCAATATAACTATCCATGAGTTATTGGAGTGCTACAATGTGGCTAATGAAGAACATGATGAAAACGATCTTGTGAATGTACACGTACCTAAAAAAGAAGGAGAATGAGAAGTAGAACGACTAGAGCTTGAGTCTGTCACATACACACAACCTGAAAATATGTGGAAGTTAAACATTAGGATGACAGAGAATATGAAGTTCACACAAATAGGGGATTATTGGAGTGATGAGACAGTTGAGAATATTGTAGACTTGTTGCAGAAATATCAATACCTAGTCCCAAAGACATTTTTAGAGATGAAGGGGATAGTTGGGGACTTAGGTGAGATTAAGATTCCGCTGAAACTAGGAGCTAAGAAAATATGATAGAGGCCCTACAGTTTCAATCCAAAATACAAAGAGAAGGTGAAAGCCGAAATAGACAGGATGTTGGATGAAAAAATCATTGAACTAGTAGAAGAATCCGAGTGGAACAGTCCAATGGTAGTGCAAGACAAGAAGACATGAGGAATTAGGATTTGCGTGGATCTAAGAAATATGAATGACGTGTGTTCACGTGCCCTATTTCCAACACAATTCACAGATGAGGTACTAGAGAACGTAGGAGGCCAAGAGACTTACTCATTCACAGATGGATTCATGGGGTACCATTAGAAAAAAATTGCATAGGAATACCGACACAACACTACTTTTGTGAAAAAGTGGGGAAGTTATCAGTATACAGTAATTCCCTTTAGATTGAAAAATGCCCCTACGGTGTTTTCCAGAGTTATGGTTGCAACATTCAAGGAATTTATTCATAAGTTAATTCAAGTGTACTTAGATGATTGGACAATGTTCAGTCTACTAAAGAACCACAAAAAAGTACTCAAGATGATGTTGGATAGGTGTAGACAGTGTCAGATTTCCCTGAACTTGAAGAAATGTGTTTTTTGCACACTGTTTGGAATTTTGTTAAGACATGTAGTCTGCAAGAAGGGATTACTAGTAGATCCATCCAATATCATAGTAATTCTAGATTTGGAACTACCTACATCAGTTAGAAAGTTGAGGGAAAATATGGGTCATACATGATATTATAGGAAATTTATCAAAGGATATGTGAAGATCACAACACCGATAGAAAATTTGTTGATGAAGGAAGCAAAGTTTCAATGGAACACAAATTTTCATAAGGGGTTGGATACTTTGAAGAAAAAATTAGTGACCACGCTGATTATGATATTTAAAGATTGGAACAAAGAGTTCCATGTACATGTAGTTGCATCATCCATAACATTTGGCACAATACTATATCAACCAAAGGAGAGAGACATAGATCACCCAATTTCTTTTGCAAGTAGGAAGTTGTCCATAGTAGGGAAGAATTATACTACCATGGAACGGGAAGGATTGGCAATGGTATATGCACTACAAAAGTTCATACATTACTTATCAGGGTCTTAAGATATATACAGACCATTTTGCATTAAAATACTTAGTGAAGAATTCAGTGTTGGGGGGGGAGAATATGTAGATGGGTACTATTGTTCCAGGAATATGATTGTTAGGTTGTAGTGAAACCAGGGAAGTTGAATGCAGTACCAAATCATCTATCGCACATACTTTCAGGAGAATATGCAGGAAATTAAGATGACAACTTCCCATATGCATATCTATTTGCAGTAATGATGGTGGATGATTACTTCTTAGACATCCTGAAGTTTCTAATTACATGTATAGATCCATCAGACATGACGGTTGCACAAAATAAACAATTGGTAGTAAAATAAATAGGTTATCAGTTGATTGCAGGGAATTTATACAAGTTGGGTGCAGTTGGAATATTGAGACACTATGTGTTGGAACAAAAAATACCAATGATACTCGAAGAAGCACATGATGAGATTGCAGTAGGAAATTATGTAGGGAGAGAAATCGCACAAAATATTTTATGTGCATGGCTCTGGTGGCCTACACATCACATAGATGCTAATGAATACTATCAGTCATCCGAAATCTGTCAAAGAGTGGGAAATCCATCTAGGAGGGATGAAATTCCTTTAAATACACAAGTTACCTTGCAAAGATTTGAGAATTGGGGCATAGAATTTGTAGGGACAATCAATCCACAAGCAAGAAGATTGGGGTCAAGGTACATAATCACTGCGACAGAGTACTTGGAAATATGGGAAGAAGCAACACCAGTTACAGACTGCACCTTGGAGACTGTTATTATCGAACTAATCGGTAGGTGCGAACACTAATAGATCTCCCTAGATCCACCTGGATCTAGAACAAAACAGGACAGGACATGACTCTTTCCCTAAGTTTTGACCATTGAATTAGCTAGAGGGAGGGAACAAGTAACATACCTTTGTATCGCTTCCTAGGGTCTCTGTTGCTCCCGCTTCACTCCGGTGTTCTCATGAGGTCAAGACCAAGACAACACAAACCAACCAAATTTAAGATAGCAAAATATATCCAACTGTCAACTTATGTGTATGATCAAGGAATTACACAATAAAGTGAGAATGAATTTATGGGAAAAGGACATGCCATTGTTATCATATTAATAGAAAGTAGAAGATACAACCTGATCGCCTTGATGTCGCAAGCTTCCTTTCGGTGGCTCTTGGCTCCCACACACACACACTTTCTCGATCCTTGTATGAAGACGATCAAATCCCTCTTGATAGATTTGTTAGAGTCTCCAAGCTCCTGTTCAAGCTAAGTCCTTCGCACAATTCTTTCACCAATTCTCCAATGAATCTTGCTTAACCTTTTCCATGAGAATTCCATCAATATATAGGAGAGAATGAGATGGTTACTTGGATAAGAATAATCCCACAATATCAGGGAAACCAGTACAAGGATAACCATTCGAATGCCAACCCATTCTTCTAGAATATTCCCTTCTAGAACCATCGAGACTTCATCTTTTCCCAAGCTTTAGAACAAGTTCGCACCCTATATATGTAGCACAGTGTGAGAAGTTCACACCCTATCTATGTAGCACAGTGTGAGAATTTCTCACCCTAGCTAAAGGCAGCCTGCAAGAATGGGTCATTCTCGCACCCTAGGATATTAGCAACCTGCGAACTCTCTTCAAAAGTAAGTTTTCTAGGAAGAGATGAATGTCACTTTTCTCAGGAGAAAGTTCTTATGAGGAGCCTGAGTACACCATCATCAATACACCATCAAGATTGACCAAAATCATGGGTAACAAAATGCCCCCCAAAGTATGAGGCCATAACCAATGACAACCGAAAGACTTTGTAAACTGCATGTGTGTGTCGGAAACTAGAAGCACACCTAATCGGAAACCTGCGAACAACCAAGCATCTGCAGAATATCAAATATACTAATTCTAAGGTAGGCATTCCCATACTCAGATCATAGATGGATGACATTATAGACATAGGTCATGGCCACCAATCATACACTGTGGAACCATGCCGTCAAAATATAGCATAGCCACCAAGAATACACTGTGGATCTATGCGAAAAAATTCAAATTAACATGACATAGCCACGAGACATACAAAGTGGATCTATGTGTCGCAAGTTATACATATTCCATCGCAACCTGGACAAAGAGATGATATCCAGGGTCTTCAATCTCATCGCCCAAAAGTATGAATCTAACCATGTGATTACATGTGTTGAAGTTGAACATGGCAGAAACCACTTGATTACCGGTCATTGATGAAACCGTTAACAAGTGTGAGGGAAATCACAATTAATGTCAATGACTCCCAAGGTACTATAGTACAATCCATCGAGTGTGAATGAATGAGTTGAAGTCAAACATCCGATGGAATCTTTCGATCAGGGGTCAATGATGTAAACCCACTATCAAAAGCGAGGAAACCTACCATTGAGGCATGCAAGTTCCAAGGTACTAAAGAATTTCTAAGTCTTGTTTCTGGATAATGAGCTGAAGTTGATGGAACAAAACTCGTCACAGGAAGGCCTTGATGTATCCCCCATCAATGACACAAAATGAGTAACAAATTTTGAAGGTGAAACAGAGTATTATGTAAGTTGGACTGGACACAGGGAAGGCCGACACGGAGAGAATGGGAAACTACAGATGGTCGACTCAACAGAGGTTTCAAATGGACTTCTCTTGAACATATGAACGACATGACCAATGATTTGGTAGCATTGACTTAGAGATGAAACAAGGTATGACCTTGTAGAAAATCGAATGAGAGACAAATGGATTTCCCAAACCGGCTTCAAATATAATGAATAGGGGGTGTCATGTTCAAGAGCGACACTTACTGCCAATCAATATGAATATGAGAACATATCCCTTTCCCAAATTTTTCCCCACCATTTCTGGCGAGTACCTCTTTATTTTTACACAAGCTTGAGGAGGATAACATATGTTTGTTGATATAAGATTATCATTCGGATAAGTCCTGCAGAGTATGTTTAACGAACCCTAGGAAGGAATGGTTTGGTCCCATTACGGGTCTGTCGATGTTTGTTTAGCGAGTCCAAAGATAGAAAAATCGAAGGTTTTTCATGATTATAGAGTCTGGAAAAACACTTAAAAGAGAACTCTCTCAGTTCCTTTTTCATAAAATAGTCTAATGATATCGAAAAATAGATAAATTATCGCCCACCAGATGCTTTCTTCAAATACTTTATCGAGCATGAAAATAGAAACGTCGCTCGACTATCTTTTCATGTTTAGAGAGTCTGAAAAGAGCTTAAAGAGGACTCCAGGGGCATTCCTTTTTCGTATAACCTTGTTGAGCCCGAAAAAGTGATAAAAGTATGCTCTATCGCGTTCTCATGTATTTTCGAGCATGAGAACAGACAAAGACCAAGCTCGAGGTTTTATACAAAAACCATAAAAAACAATCAAAACATGCGATGAAGAAGAAAAACTATGTCCGCATCCCTGTATATGAACATCGAAGTTGTTACGCCTACAAAAGTTACACTCAAAAGGGCATTAGGGATTAGGTTTTAATAAATAAATAATTATAAAAATTCAATAACATGGTAAAAGTGAGTATAAATAAGTAAAAACTCTTTTTACCATATCATTTCAAATTTACCACTATTTGAGCCCAAAAAGCCCTCTTTTACCCTCGAAATTCGGCGTCAGATTGCACGAGTTACGAGCATCCATTCGACGAGCTGTCACCGGCAGTGAGGTAGGCTCTTTATCCTCTACTTTTTCATGGTTTAAATTTTCATTTTCATTCGCAAAAACACATTTTTGAGTTGGTTTTGGGGGCTATTATTGTGCTTAGCCATTCTCGCAGGTGAGCTACACAGGACCTACGAGAATGGGTCATTCTCACAGGTGATCCCAAAGGTGCCCGTGAGAACCTCGCACTGTGCCTAAAAGGCACCTACGAGAACCGCAAAGTGTAAAAGTTTTTTAAAAATTTGCTCAATGAAAAGATACCAATTTATGAATAAATTTATTAATCTTCTTCTTGTGCTTCTTATGCGTGTATTTGGCCATCAAAATGGTTCTGGAATGGCATTAAAAGGAGCATGAAGAAGATAATTCCATTGCCGGAAATCATCCGCCCACCATTGCCGCTTTGAGAAACTGTGGTCTTCTGAAGTACTTTCATATCCTGGCATGAGGGCCCAAATCAGGTTATTGGAGTACCTTGTGCATATGTGGGATCCCAATCAACAAGTATTTCATGTAGGGGTCCAGACATTGTCCTTGGATATTGAGGACATTTACTTCTTGATAGGACTGTCACGGCGTGGGTACCATGTGAGCCTGACTGGTAGTAGAGGTGGTGGGCTGCCCATGAGTGAGTACTTTCGCTTACACGGTGTTCTAGAGGCAGAGAGGAAGAAAGGGAAAGTATCTATTTGGGGAGTGCGGGATTTGACCCTCCATACTATTTTTTTCACCATTGCTCATATGGCTAGGAGCTCCACTTCTCACATGGAACTCTAGAGTTACTTTCAGTATTCCATAGAGTGTACTGAGCCTCAGTTTTTTAACTGGGCAGATGTTGTGCTTCGTAGCATGAAAAGACAGTTGACCAAATGTAGATGAGGTGACCTGAAGCAATTCGGGTACGGGTCTTTGTTAGTGTCCTTCTTTCTCGAGAGGGTTCCCTTACTGAGGCTGCAGGTTGAGTGGGATTTACTGGCTCCCACAGATCCAAGAATGCTGAGATGGTGTCAGCTCATGGCCCGGCACGTAGCTGGACCAATTATCAAGTATGATGATACCTTCTTCGACTGGTTGCGACCACAGATGCTGATGGTCAACGATTATGCTTATGTTGGGTTGGATTTCCAAGGAGATCCAGACTTAGTCCTTCCTGAGGGTGCTCACTGGGGGGAACTTAGTAAGAAGTACATATTTTTTCCTTTTTAAATGTTTTTGTGAATTTTATCATATGCAAATGTTTTTTATATGTTCGTCCAAAGACTAAAAACAAAATTCGTTGTTGATGACACAGATGTGGGACCTTACCGACCTCCTAGAACTTCTCCCATTCAGCAGTGAGGAAAGGTAGCTCCAGTGCCACAATGGGACGCCAAGGATTATCAAGCAGTGGAACAAAACCTAGAGGGTTTGACAACAGATATTCCAAACCTGCCTCTTGGAGAGGTTCCACGACGCTATTAGTGTCATACAATAGGAGTATCAGAGTCCATTGGTCGACTGCTCCGTAGGGTTTCCCGGGCACTTGTGTGTTACCGTGAACGTCATCCATGACGTCACTTTGTAGAAGCTATGAGCTTCAGATTTTGACATTTTGGTCTTCGGACATAACTTTTTGTAAAAACTCTTTTCATTGTTATATATACATACGACTTCTACCGGTTTATCTTGTGTTGTGAAAATTGATGTGATTGATTTATAAATGATCCAAATGTCTGTCTAATACATAGTTATCCAATGCATCAGTTAATGCATTTAGACATCTAGGAATATGTTGATATTCAATATAATCAAAATAACGTTTCAAGAGGTGAATTCGCAAATACACCCATAACAAAGTAGGACTTCTAATAGTATAGACATTACTTAACTGTAGTACTACAAGCTGTGAATTGAGTCGCACAACCAAATGACGGATTCCGAGCAAGATAGCATCAATCAACAATTTGATAACGATGCTATACTCTGTAATATTTTTGGTCGCACGGCCGAGACACACACCTTGTAAGGAGACAAGTTCGTTTGTAGGGGCGTAAATTGCCCATGTAGCGGAAGCAAGGTTCTGAGTACTACAGCTAGCACCATCAGCGAAGCCAATATAGGGTAGCGAAGACTCCGACATTTGGAAATCAAACACAACGTCACATAAGAGCAGAGAACAGATAACGACAAAAGCAAGCTACAGTAACACACAAGAAATATGATACAATAAAAATACAAGTACTCACGCACATGTGATTTTATGCATAGTACTTCTTCAAGTACAACCCATTCCTCGGTTCACTCAAAGGGATACCATCGTAATCTACTAACTCGTAAGCCCATTTTTCCAAAACTTGTCGAATGATATAAGGACCTCGCCACATAGCTTCGAATTTTCCAGCTCTTAGCATATCTTGATCTTGTTCATAGAGGAGAACGAGATCTCCTTCGGAGAAAACGTGAGGCTTGACATGTTTGTCATATTGGGCCTTGACATGTTTTTTCTGAGCTTCTATGACAAGGATAACATCGCGTCGAGTTTTGTCTAATCACATAAGATACAATAGACGTTATTCCTCAGCAGAAGTGTTTGGTAGGAGTTCAACAACTAGTTTTAAAGAGGGTATCTCGCATTCAATCGAGAGAATGGCTTCCAAACCATAGACTAACCAGAAAGGTGTAAACCCAGTGGTGGACTTGACGGATGTCCGGTAAGCCCACAATGCCAAAAACAACATTGTGTGCCAACTTGTTTTGTGAATACCTATCATTCGTCGGATCATAGTTACGATAACTTTGTTAATTGCTTCAACTTGGCCATTAGCTTGTGGGTAATAGGGCATTGAGTTTTCATGGCGAAGAAACAACTTTTCAGTAAGTTCGGACATCATGAAGTTTCTAAAGTGGCTACCGTGATCAGTGACGATAGCTTGCGGAACACCAAAATGGGCTATGATGTGATTAAAAATGAATAATGTTGCGGTCTTTCCAGCTTTGTCAAATCTCGGCATCACCTCGGCCCATTTCGTAAAGTAATCAACGACTACAATAATGTATCCATGCCCCCCGGTCGAGTGAGGGTGACATGTCATGAAATCGATGCCCCATTTTGCAAAGGGACCAATGGAGACCACAGGGTGAAGAGGAGCAGGATGTGACCGTATCTTGTTATTGTAGGTCTGGCAAGCATGGAATTTTTGAACGGCGATTATGCAATCGTTAAATAAAGAAGGCCAAAAATACCCTGCTTGTAAGATCTTCTAGGAAGTAGCATACCCAGACATATGACCACCACGGGCTCCAGAATGGCATTCATTCAGAGCTTTCTCGACTTCGTCGAACGTTAGGCAGCATCGAAAAACAAAGTCAATCCCCCGACAATAAAGAGTATCCCCGAGGATAATATATTGACGGGATTGATAGCGTATTCGACGTCGGTCAGTACTAGACAAAGTTGGCCAGAAAGTTTGGGTTTGGATATATATGATGATATCGCCATACCAAAGATCATCGGTGTTAATGAGGAAAAGGGATTCATCGGGTAATGAATCAGCTGCTACATTTTCCATTTCAGAATAGGGAAAGTCGCATATCAACTTAGCAAACACTAAGGACTTCTTGGACTTGGCACGTTCGAATTCCAAGTCAAACTCCTGGAGTATAACAATCCATTTGGAGTATTTTCCCCCTAGCAATTGACGTGTGAGAATGTGTTGCATAAGGTTGCAGTTAGAAATCATTGTAGTTTTGCATGAGTGGATACAGTACCGGAAGTGTTGGACGGCTTGGACGACAACCAAGGCCAGTTTTTCGACATGTAAATACTTGATTTCGGTAGGCGTTAGACTTCGACTCAAGTAGTAGATAACATGTTCGTCGTTAGCATCATCCTCTTGGACAAGAACCATACCAATGGTGTAATCTAAGGCAGCAAGGTAGAGGAAATAATCGCGACTGTAATCGGGGGGAAAGAGAAGTGGAGCACACGTTAGGGACAATTTCAAAGCTTCGAAATAATTGTTGGCGATGGTATCCCATATGAACTAAGACCCCTTTTTTCGTAGCCACATAAATCTACGAGTTATCTCGGCATAATTTGGGATAAAATGACGAAGAAATTTTGCTTTCCTCTGTGAACTTTGTAACTGGCGAAGTGTAGAAGGAGGAGGGAGATTAAGGATCGCCTCAACCTTTAAAGGATCCACCCTGATCCCTTGACGCAAAACAATAAAACCTAGAAGTCGGTCGGATTCCACACAGAAAATGCACTTATGAGGATTCAAAAGTATATGGTAGAACCGACAGTGGAAGAAAATGGCTTGGAGGTGGGTTGGATGATCGACTCGATGCATTGAGTGAGCAGGTAAATCATCTAGATATGGTTGAATGATGTGCTTGATATCATGGAAAGCATAAGACATAGCGCATTGAAAAGTTACGCCAACGTTCTTGAGACCAAAAGGGAGTTTCCGATAGGCAAAAGTACCCCAAGGACAAATAAAATAAGTCTTATGTTGATCCTTAGGAACAATGTTGATTTGATTATACCCGGAGAAACCATCCATCAGAGAGAAGATTTCACTTCCGGTGCAATCGTCGACAATCTGATCAACGAAAGGGGTATGCAAGTTGTCTTTGGGACAAGCTTTGTTGATATCCCTATAATCAACGCATACACGAATTGTGCCTTGTTTCTTGTCGATCGAGACAAGATTAGAAACCCAGTTAGTGAGAGCCACCGAATAAATAAAGCCGGCTTTAAGAAGTTTCTCGACTTCAAGCTTGATAGCAGCCGCTTTACGTGGGTGAACTGGCCGAAGGTGTTGCTAGACAAGTTTAGCGTCGGGGTATGTCTTGATCTCATGTATCACAATGTCGGGGTCGATACCCAACATTTCTTCGTAGCTCTAGGCAAAGATGTCATGAAACTCTTTGAAAAGGGATGTGTATGTGACAATTTCGTCAGAAGAACACGAAGCTCCGATATGGACATTTTCGACAATCCTAGGTTTGATGGATATGTTGAGGGGAATAGTGAGTGAGATATTGCTTAAGTTCCCTTCAGAAAACACATCGTGTGCTGACTCAGGAATGGTGGAGATGATGACAACGGTTGATGGGGTCGAGATCCGTTGGTAGTTCTCAATGGTATGTTGCTCTAGAAAGAGGATGGAACGATGATGTCCATCGTCCCAAGGGGTGTCTTCCATGACAGACATGATCCTCTCATCTGTGGGAAAAATGACACGGAAAGGATCTGGAGATAACTCACTAAGAGAGGGGGTAGAAGGGGTTGTTGATTGAATGGCCTGATAGGTGGATTCAATCGGACTTAACTACATTTCGTTGCCGTAATGAAGATGATATCTAGGGTCAGGTACTATCCATAGGTTGTGAGACACAGGAATTTCATGAATCGAGGTGGAGATCATGTTGATGGAAGCAAAAAAAAAGCGTGGAACATCGGGTGGTGGAATGGGGAAAGTACTCATTAACAAAGAGTATTTTAGAAGGCCTACACCGATGTTCTCATAACCCAGTGGGGTTTTAGCGATGAACGGTATGTTTCCATTACGAGTGTCAGAGTTAAATAAGGCTAATTGGTCGACGGTGACTACCTTCCCTTGATGTGGGAAACGTACCACACGAAAAAGGGTCGACACAAATACGCACATGGAATCGATCCAGCTGCGGCCAAGCATAAGATTGTAATCAAGGGGAGCATCAAAGACTTCCACTTCGAATTGGACCGTTTTTCCTTCTAACGTGATGGGCAACGAAGGAAGGACATCGTAGGGCTTAAAACCAGAGCCATTCAAGGCTTTGAGAGTATTCTGGGATTCATTCAAAGAGGGAGAGCCAATGTCTTTCCAGCAGGTAAGAGACATAACACACTTCGAGGCACCCTCGTCAATAACGATTCGACAAATGTTTTTGTTAGAGACAATCACTTGGATCTGGAACGCAAGTTGAGGGGGTAACCTTGGAATGTGATCTTCCAAGTAAAAAATTATTAAATTCGTATCCGTCAGGTCGATTCCACCAATAGCTTTCAACAGTGCCTTCCGTTGTGTGGGACAACTTTGAAGGATTTCAAGGGATGACATCGCAGAAGGTGCTTGGGCAAGATCTTCAACAATGTTGTAGTTCTGGGCAGCACAAGCATGAGGATTGAAAGTCGATTTCCGAACGACACCCTTTGGGGGGGGTCGAAGAAATGTGTCGAGGCTCGGTCATTTGAGATGAAGAGGACCGTTGGTAGGTGGAGTCGCAGGAGAGGGTTGTACCAAGGAAGGAGGTAGATCATCTACCTTCTCCTTAGAGGGAGAATAATCTTTGGCTTGAGTAGTGAGTGCAACGTCGCTCTGCTTTGAATCACCAGTACACATCAATACATAGGATGTAGTAGAAGATGAGGGTTGGTCATGAATGACCAACTGAGCCTGTTGTTGAGACGGGAAGGGTTGTGACAAAACGACTGGAGCAGGTGGTTTTGGAGCTCCTTGAAGGAACTTAGTGACCTCGATGCATCGTGGACAATCCTTCGTGTAGTGATCATCACCACAGATAAGACAAGGGTATCGAGGTTTGCATTTATCCCGATCATCAACAGGTGTAGTTTTGGTTCGCTCTTCTTGAGAAGTATTTTTGTCCTCCTTATTCTTACCCCTTCCCTTTTTAGATTTGTTTTTACCGGCTGGGGTAGATTGAACTGCATTTACCTCAGAAGTCTTGCTGGTGGGAGGGGTAGGAGACAAATCATTTTGAACATTAGAAGAAGCAGGTTTGGGGTTGGTACTTGACGCAGAATGTGGTTGGGCCTGGAAAGTGCCAATCACACCGTCGGCTGCATGAGAAGCAGCTGGAGTAGTTGAAGTAGCGGAATTGGAAGGACAAGGTAAGTCAGGTAGTAAATCATAAAGGGTACCCATTTATGAGTAAACAAGGTCAAGGTATTGACAATGACTTATGGCCTGCTCTTCTGTGACTACTCCACCCATGGAGATGTCATGACCGATGTCATTCACAAAGGATTTGGTAAACCATTCTGCCAGCAACTGATCGGGGAGTTCGAGTTTGATGAGACGTCATCTCCGTCGCCACTCATGAATGTGATCAGATATATGAGTGGCTTTGTTTTGTTTGCAAGAACTCAAAATCTCGGTCCCCGTTTCATAACGGATCAGTAACTGGTAGTGTGTGAGGAAATCCATAGCTAGGGTGTTGAAGTCAGCGAAGAAACCTCGTGGTAATTCTATATACCACTTCGCAGCAAAACCTGTGAGGGTTCGTTGAAAAAGACGTAAACGAATAGAGTCATCCATCAACGAGTTGGATGAACACCAGAGGTGAAAAGTCATGATGTGATTGTTCGGGTCCTCTCCCACTTTTCCATCGAATTTAGGGATGTCCAATGGTAGCTTGGCTGGTATAGCAGGCCATTGGGGAGAGTGACGAATTGGATCATTTAAAATCCTTGACAAATCCGAAAGATCCAAAGTGGCCAAGAAGGGTAACTGTCGATTCACCTGTGGGTACTGGTGGCTTTGGGGAGGAATCCCCATCGGTAAACTAGTAGGACCATAAGAAGTCTGCATATAATGTGAAGACCCAGGTAGATTCGGTGGTGGTTGGAGAGGATAGTAGCTCATGGGATTGTATCCTGGAACAGGGACGTGAGTTTGAGCATTTGAGCCCCAAATTGGATTGAACGTACCTGGATATGGTTGGCCTATAATAGGGGGTATCATAGATGCAGCTGGAAACTGCTGCCCCCCAGTCGATTGAGGAGGATGTTGTATCAACTGATTCCAATACTGGGCCAAGGACAGAGGTATGTTTTGTCCATAAGGTGGGGTTGGTCCTCCTATCGAAGGTGGTGTTCCAATTAGGGGTAGTGTTCCAATTGGGGGTTGTGTTCCAATTGGGATTTGTGTTCCAATAGGAATTTGCCCGCTGAGAGGGGGTTGATTCATACCACCTTGGTGAAATTGTCCACTGATAGGAATCTGGTAATTTGGTGTGAATGACGGAATAGTGCCACTAGGATTAAGACTGCCAGCGGAGGACGAGAGAGGTCCTCCAAAAGGAAATTGAGGGAGTGTTGGAATAAAACCGGGAAGAGAGTGCCCAGAAGAAGAGGGACCACTAGGAGAGCTGGATGGGGTTTGTGTAGAAGTGGAAATGGAAGCATTCAATGCATAGTATCCCGATGGTAGTGTTGGGGTGACGTTGGGCGTTCGCGGTGTGCTGATGGTGGCGAGACTAACCGTGGTAATCCCGGTGTGAACACTCGTAGTATCTGTATGATGGGAAATTTTTATAGGGATGGTCAAGATGTGGTTAGATCATGGGGCGTCTGTACCAGGAAAATAATAGGCAATAGTAAACGATACTTCCTCTGGGCTAGAGATTTCGGAAATCACAGGTGAGATGATTTCAGAAATCACAAGTGATCCTGGACCAAAAAGGTCTCGTCGAAAAACACCCGTAGACCAAAAAGGATCTTGGCCTTCTATGCCTGGAAAGGGTCCAACTGGTGATCTAGAAGACGTAACAACTAAGTCTCCGAAATAATTTAGTCACATAAACAGTCGCTCAGAATTGGGGTGAAGTCGAAAGTCCTCTCGAGTATTGACAATTCAGAAATGTTCTAGAGAGTTAGTTCATTCCACTTGTGGCATGGTGACGGCTTGGACTTCACTCTGCTGAGGAGAGCCCTCAGGTGAACTTGTAGGCAAGGGTTGAGAACCTTCCAGACGCTCTGGAGATAAACCCTGCATTCTACGTGAATGACATGGAGGAGCTATTGTAAATGAGTGACAAACTTGCCAAGAAAATCGTATGGTCAACTTTGGTAAACAAACAACACACTCTAGTAAACAAAATCTAGGAAACAACACCAAGCAAACAAGACCTTCTAATTCCGAAGTTACTAGATGGTGATGAAATCTAACGTCGCAACAATGAGATGAGAAAGGGCTGGGCTAGGGTGGAAAATTTACGCTGACAACCTGCTTAACGGACTTACACCCTGGTGCAAGCTCCCACACATAATCATGAGTATACCCTCCAAGGAGCCCGAGTGAGTTTGGACAACGTCGATTCCAGGTACCGTGAAGACTTTCCCCTTCACAGTCACCTTGTGTAAGACCCTAGAAAGATAGGCCGCTAAGGTTACCACCAACAACAATAAAACCTAGGGGGATAGTCGACAGTCTGATCCACACGCAAGGGCAGGGTATCTAGCCCGAAATCAACTCAAAACGCTTCCACTCATCATTGTGGGTATACCTCCAAGTGATCCTCGTAATACGTGCAACCTCTACACCGATATCAACAAAGCAGGGTGAGTAACGTTGTCAATATCAATGCGACCTCGTGTTTGACCCTTGTGTGAGAAGGGCTTCCCAGGACAAAATGTTGTAAATGGAATTTGACACTCCTTAACACAAGATGTTATTGTGTGTTTTGTGCTTTGGAGAGTGTATCTCTCTTCCTAATCCAAAGCGCTAGCCTAGCTAAATGTTGGTGTAATAGAGTCGTAGAAAAGAGTTACTAGTTAAATTTTACGATTACGTAGTGTTATTAAGAGCTATTGTTACTCAAAGGAAGCGGAGATGAAACTGATGTTATATGAGACTTTGACCCAACGATGCATGGATAAGAATGAAATATATCAATTTTTGTTCAATGAATCCTATGTATGGGAGGGAACGAGAAGTTTTCCAGATCAACCTTGAACTACAATACACAATTTCCTTTAAAATGCAATTGCAACGAATCACGCAAAAATAACAATTCTCTATTGTTTCTTTTTCAATAATTTCAACAGATGATTTTCAATCCTTTCGAAGACGAAAATGATTTTGAAATAAAAACGTTGTTCACTTTTCAAAAAGGACCTACACCTTGATGGTGAGAGTAAATAAAACCAAAAACTAATGAACAAGAAATAGATAAAAACCCAAACCAATCTTTCAATGGAAACAAAAATAACAAGCAGACCAAACTAGCCTTTTCAATTGCATGAGAAAAGTGATCTTTCAAATAATGAGCAAATGATAAAGATAAAGAAGCTCATCTTTCAACCGATCGTCGGTCCTTAACCAAACAAGCACACTCAGATTCCAAAATTAGAGAGTATATCTTGGCAGAGAAAAGTCAAGAAACGAAAGTCAAGAAAAAAGTGACAGGAAAAGCCTTTGATTTCCTAAGACTGTTCATGCACAAAAATGAAGACAAGAAAACATCAACCAATGGTCCAAGAAGCTCTTTTCAGGCACCTATACTGAGCTGGGCAGCTGAAAATGCAAAAACTCAAATCCAAAATTTTGAAAAAAAGGGTTCGCAGGCTAACAGTATTACATAGTGCGAGAATAGGTCATTCTCATAGGTCAGCTTTGAGCAGAGTGTGAGAACCTCGTACTAGACCTAAAAGTAGGGTGCGAACTTAATAGATTCTCACAGGCCACTGTGGAGTGCAGTGCGAGAATGTTTTAAACTAATCAAATTTTTGGAAAAAGACACAAAATTTGAAGAGGCCTCTGTACCCAGAGGGTCTATCAGGGTATCCTGAAGACTCAGAGATTGATATGAATGGAGAAAGGTAAGGCAAGGGAAAATGGCCAAGAAAAAATACCAAAAACCACAAAGAAAATGGGTTATCTCCCTAGTGGAGTCGCCAATTTTGTTATCGAACTAATCAGTAGGTGTGGACACTAATAGATATCCCTGGATCCACCTGGATCTAGAACAAAACAGGACAGGACATGACTCTTTCCCTAAGTTTTGACCATTGAATTATCTAGTAGGGAGGGAACAAGTAACATACCTTTGTATCGCTTCCTAGGGTCTCTGTTTCTCTCGCTTCGCTCTGGTGTTCTCGTGAGGTCAAGACCAAGACAAAAAAAACCAACCAAAGTGAAGATAGTAAATATATCCAACTGTCAACTTATGTGTATGATCAAGGAATTACACAATAAAGTGAGAATGACTTTATGGGAAAAGGACATGCCACTGTTATCATATTAATCGAAAGTAGAAGATACAACCTGATCGCCTTGATGTTGCAAGCTTCCTTTCAGTGGCTCTTGGCTCCCACACACACACACTTGCTCGATCCTTGTATGAAGAATATCAAATCCCTCTTGATAGACTTGCTAGAGTCTCCAAGCTCCTGTTCAAGCTAAGTCCTTCACACAATTCTTTCACCAATTCTCCAATGAACCTTGCTTAACATTTTCCATGAGAATTCCATCAATATATAGGAGAGAATGAGATGGTTACTTGGATAAGAATGATCCCACAATATCAGGGAAACCAGTACAAGGATAACCATTCAAATGCCAACCCATTCTTCTAGAAGATTCCCTTCTAGAACCATCGAGACTTCATCTTTTTCCAAGCTTTAGAACAAGTTCGCACCCTAGCTATGTAGCACAGTGCGAGAAGTTCACACCCTAGCTGAAGGAAGCCTGGGAGAATAGGTCATTCTCTCACCCTAGGATATTAGCAACCTGCGAACTCTCTTCAAAAGTAAGTTTTCTAGGAAGAGATGAATGCCAATTTTCTCAGGAGAAATTTCTTATGAGGAGCCTGAGTACACCATCATCAATACACCATCAAGATTGACCAAAATCATGGGTAAAAACTGCTACGAGGTTTTTGTTTGAGAATGTATTCACAAGGTTTGAATGGTTGTTCCTATTACTTAGTGATAAAGGCACACACTTTACGAATAAGAAATTTTCATCATTGACTGAGGAGTTTCAAATTCATCATCAGAAGAGTACCCTGTATCATCCTAAGACCAATGGGATAGTGGAATCTTTCAATCAAATCTTGGAGAATGATTTGAAAAACATTTGCAATGTAGGGAGCGAACATTGGGACTTAAGAGTTCCTGTAGTGTTATGGGCTTACAAGACTACAAGTAAAAAGTTGACAGGTCATACACCTTTCAGGTTGGTCTATGGGAAAGAAGCAGCAAGGCTAATGGAGTTTATTATACCTAGCATGTGCATTGCAGTGATCACTGAGTTATCGAACTCTAGAGCAATAGAGGAGAGATTGACATAGTTAGTACAACTTGTGGAAGATCAATTTGTCACAGGTTTCTATCAACAAGTTCATAAGGAAAGAGAGAAGTCTTGGCATGATCGACACATTAAACATAAAAAGTTTCAAGAAGGCGATTTGGTATTACTCTATGAAAACAAGTTCATGTAGCATCCATGAAAGTTTAGAATGCACTGGTTAGTACCATATGTGATTCAACATGTAACAAAGACATGTGTTGCACAGTTGGAAACCCTAAATGCAGAAATCCTTGAAGGAATGGTGAATGGAAGTTGGTTGAAACTATACAAAGATGACCGACAGTCTATGAAATAATCTGGGCTGCACCTGAACACATGTATCATAGTAGTTGTACAATAGTAGGAAGGAAAAACACAGAAAAATACATAAAAAGTAGAAAAAGGAGGAAAATCAAATAAAAAGTAGATATAGAAAAATAAAAAGTTTATAGATTACAAGGCATAGGATATTGCGTAGAAGGAAAGGTTATCACACATCAGAATGGAACTATGCCAATTCAAGTAATAATACACAAAATAAAAAGACTATGAATCATACAGATGAAAAATCAAGAATCGTTGTGTAGTTTGGAAATGCCAAGAGCATTGGAAGCATTAAAACACGAAAACAATAGCTACAAAGTGTGAATGACATGCCATAAAGACGTCATATAATTTTAAATGGTAAACGCTGTTGGAAATCATGATAGATTGACAATATGAGGAAAAAATCACACGATGTATTTGGAAATAAAGTTTCATTTATTAACCTAGTTGGTTATTTGGACAAGTTAGTTAAGGCGAGATGAGACATGTACAGTTGGAAAGAAGGCACAAAAGCAGTCGAAGGTCGTTAATCATAACTCATTGTGATTAAGAACTGAATGTAAGCAAGAGAAAACTAGAGCAAAATAGAGTAAATTTGAGTGCATTAGATCCAAACCAAAGTGACCATAGAACAACCACAAATCTAATTAAGGAACCAGATGCATAAGAAATATGGCCTCGCCAAAATTTGGAGCGCCATAAGCAGCAGTGTGAAAATAGTCAAAATGACTAGTATATACACCAGAGGTCGAGGAAGTACTTGGAGCTTCGACTTCATCTTCACAAGCCATATTCCACATAAATTACATCCCACCTAGGATGGATAATGCACCACCAATCAGCGTACCAACAAATGGGAAATACCCACTGGTAACATCACCAATCCCACCTGGTGTAAGCGTTGAGGAGATATGCTTGGAAAGGTTGTCGACCTAAATTTCATGGATTATGATATTACCGATGCGCAAAACTTCCCGGAGTTGGCTAGGGAAAAATACTTGTGCACTAAGAGAGTTTCAGGAACGTCAGCGATATTAATGGAGACACAGTTGTGGGAAATTAGATTGGAGAAGCTAGGCATATTGAAGATATTGGAGATTCCACACTTTAGACACAGTTTGGAAATCAATGCATGTATAAAGGTATTGCTTAGTTGCATCCATGGGGGGACACTCTGGCTTGACCCCCCAGTATCAATTGACATTGTACTAATTGCACGGATTACAGGGCTCCTAAAGGAAGGTGAGGATCTATCCCTTTTGTTCCATAAGGTGGGAGAGAGATCCCTCTAAGAAGCTATGAAGGAAAAGTTCTAGAATTTCAAGGGGAAAAGAGGATTGGATGTTAAAACATCAGTGATGACAATGTTAGGTTTGCAATGCACATACTGGCCTACAAGTTGTTGGGAAAATGTTAGAAGGATGAAGTACCAACTACAGTAATTTCAACTGTATAAAAATGCATCGAAGGGGTTCAATTGAACTGGGCCACCTTCTTGGTGAACCAATTTTTGTGAGATTGTATTGAGGCCCAGGAAAATGGCATAGAATTTCACTATGCATGGTTGTTGATTTTGATTGCATTGGTCGGATGACAGGAACCAAGATACTATCTGTGCATGGAAATATCTAGTAGAGGAAATATGGTTGGGAGATATGCCAACTTATGGCATACGACAATTAAGAGAAGACAACATGACACTAATGCCACATTTTCTGTATACTTGGAAAATATCACATATATAGTTGCGCCCACACCGCACATATTAGTCGAGACGGTGGAAATGTATAAGGATAGTGTGTGTTTCAATGCTGGCATGCACCACATGTATGTGAAAACAAAGAAGGACCCAACACGCTAGTGGTTTCCAACCAATTATAGGTTGGCATCGGAAGATGTATGCCTAATTTTGAATGAATGGGAAGATGGGTGGAAAACCCAACAGAGAAAACAGGGCAATCGAAGGAAGAAGAAGAGTAGGATAAGAGAGATGAAGAACTATATGAGGAGTAGGGGAATGATCAAAGAAATAGCAGAGGAGATATGCCTGGCCCATCCACAACAAAAGTTCAACAGACAGTCCCAATGACATGAGTTAAACAAAAGGATAAGGGAAAGGAACCAACAAGAGGGGCGCACAAAATACTAAAGTGCACAATGAACTCCCCATGTATACTTTAACTAATGATGATATGGACCGCATAGGCTACCAAGTACGGGACGTTGCAAAGAAAATCATGGAGGAAGTAACCATGAAGAAAGAAGAGCAGTAGTAGAGAGTGCAGGATCAGTTGGAAACACTCCAACAACTCTTAGAGATAGCTAGTATAACAAGAGAGAAAAGGATCGAGGGAGGACCATCCATAATTATAGGGAAGGAAGTAGAGAGTGGGCATCAGGTCATGACCTAGTTAGCAATCAGGTGTAGAACACTCCATATTGAGACAAACAAACTTTAATTTCCAACGTCTGAATTAAAAGAACATGTGAATGTGCTAGGAAACCTAAACATTGTGGTATCGGGAATGCCAATACAAAGATTGCAATACTTGAAAATAGGCTTGTTGCAAGAGATTAAGAGCAAAGAAGATGGAGCACAACATGAGCTGAAAAAAATGATGGACGAAAGTGCTCAACTGCAACAATAATATGACATTGTTCTCCAATAGAAGAAGGAAGTTGAAGGCTGAGTGGAAGAAGTAATGAAAGACAAGAACAAGGTCGAGGAAAGGGTAAATAAATCCATCAAGGAAAAGGATGAAGCTGAAATTTTGGCACATAAAACACAAGTGGTCATCCAAAAATTATATAAGGCCATTATGGAAGTCCTGATAGTAGTAGAAGCTACTATGGAAGAACAAGTATTGAAGATTGGCAAAGTCGTCAAAGGATTATGATCGCAGATAGAAGACCTACAATAGGGGAGTGTGATAGGCACACCACCAGAAATCAAAGAGAGAATGGCACTGGCAATAGTTGCTAACGTAAATAAGGTGGAAGAAGAGTGTGACAAAATCTCTAAGGAGAGTGCACAAATATGGACAGACCTAGTTGAGGATCATGAGATGAAGGATGTGCAGGCCAAGTTAAGAGAAGCATGGGATAAGACACAACAAGCTTCAGAGAAAATAACTACATGTAACACCCTGTTTCCCCCAATCTGTAAAAATAGCTATATTGGCCAAGAATTATGACAAACTCAAAGACGTGAATGTTTGATTTGACGGACCTTTTTATAAAAGGTCGATGAATGTAAATTATGTTATGAATATGTGTTGCATGGTTGCTGAGAGGGGGATGTGCTAAAATAGATCGTGATGGCGAATGAGAGGTGGTGGAAGGGACCTGGAATGGTTGTGTTAACTTCCACCGAGCCAGTACCGTACTGGTTTTACTTGCTCAAAGACCAAAGAAACTCTTTGACCCCAAAATGGATTTCCCGTCAGATTGGTAGGTGGGGAGGCTCCTCAACAGTTAATGAGGGGATGGGGGTGAACCACACATCCGTAACAACTCCCAGACCTGACCGTGGATGGGGAAATTCACGCCACACACAATCTTGTAGAGAAAAGGCAAGAGAGGAAGTGTGGTAAGTGGGGAGAAGAGAGGAGAACGCGTGCGACAGAGATCACGGGGAATAATTGGAGAAAATTTGGAAACACAAGGAGTTCTGAATAGAGGAGAAGGAGAGTAACCTTCGTCCTTGACTTTCGTTGAGCTGGAAGTAGAAAATTGAACCTCAAGCATCGTGGTCTAGCTCGGGGGTGGCTAGTGGTAAATCCGTTTGGAGTCACTGAGCCTACGGTTGGGTGGAAACGAGCACCCCTCTTAGTAGTCACGTCACACTTGGTGTTTTATGATAAGTGTTTATATCTTGTATCTTGAATTGAATATCCTGGAACACATGCTCATGTTTGTACACTCATAAATGGTTTCTGTATAGAAGTGTTTTCCTCGTGTTTTGATCGAAAGTAGTGGATGCATGCTTATACTTATATGACCATAATCAGTTTATATATAGAATGAACAAGTTCAGATTATGAGTCCCTTCCCTAGAGATTTGTCCCATTCGCTTGACTCACGCTATGCCCTGGTTTGATTTCCCCGAAGGCACCTCCTTCCGGAAAGTTCCCTTGCATTCCAAAGCCGGAGTGAGTTCCTTGAAAAGACTATCATTTTAGTAAACCCACGAGTATACTTCACCCCTGTCATAGAAGTTCATATCTCGGTGATTTAGGAAGGCTTTTCAGTCTGGTCACCAAGCCTAGGGATAATTACCGAAGAACCCACTGAAGGATCATGTGGTTTGAGTATGGAAACCTTGTACAAGAGAGAATGGTTCTCTCAGGTTTTCAGCATTTTGGCACCTGGGAAACCCAAGGGCGAGTTCCCTTGTATTCGCCAGTCGTGAAATCTCGATATGAGAAACCTTGAATCGGTTCAGCGTGAATAGGTTTTGGTGTTTTGGTGTTTCGGCACCCAAGAAACCCAAGGGCAAGTTCCCTTGTATTCGCCAGTTGAAAAATCCCGATATGTGAAACCCTAAATCAGTTTAGCGTGAATAGGTTTTGGTGTTTCGGCATTTTGACACTCAGGAAACCCAAGGGTAAGTTCCCTTGTATTCGCTAGCCGCGAAATCCCGATATGAGAAACCCCGAATTGGTTTAGCGTGAATAGGTTTTGGTGTTTCGGCACCCGAGAAACCCAAGGGCAAGTTCCCTTGTATTCGCTAGTTGCGAAATCTCAATATGCAAAACCCTGAATCGGTTTAGCATGAATAGGTTTTGGTGTTTCGGCATTTCGGCACCCAAGAAACCCAAGGGCAAGTTCCCTTGTATTCGCCAATCGTGAAATCTCGATATGAAAAACCCCGAATCGGTTTAGCGTGAATAGGTTTTGGTGTTTTGGTGTTTCGGCACCTGGGAAACCCAAGGGAAAATTCCCTTGTATTCGCCAGTCTCAAAATCCTGATATGCGAAACCCCAAATCAATTCAGCGTGAATAGGTTTTAGTGTTTCAGCATTTTGGTACCCTGGAAACTCAAGGGCAAGACCCCTTGTCTTCGCCAGTCGCGAAATCCTAGTACGCGAAACCCCGATGCGCTCTATGAATGAGCCCTAGGTCACCATACAGGGTCTTGTGGTAGGGAGGAGGAGTCCCGAAAGAATCTAGACCACCCATTTGTAGGGACGTGTGGCGAAGATCTAAGGCCACTGGGGTTCTGGACATCATAGGAATAGGAGTGAAGACCTCGCCAGAAATCCTGTAAGGTAGAATATCGGGATTTAATCTGGGTCGTTGATCAAGTCGATGATCTAGACCATAGATCTGGATGATACCGGGCTTTCGGGTTCCAAGGATTTTAAAGGGAAAGGAGGAACACTTGCATCGCGATTTCCTGAATCGCGAAACCCCGAAAGCATTTAGAGGAACAACGACAGGTCATAGGACTGGTCGTATAAAAAGTGACCCAAGGGAGGAGCTAAGGATCTATTAGACCCTTTAGGGTTTCGGCATTTTGAAAGACAAAGAATAGGGGAACGCTTGCATCGCGATTCCTCGAATCGCGAAAGCTGGAAGCGCCTTTTTTGTTAGGCCTGTGGTCATAGCCAACGATCACATGGGGGAGCATAAGGGAAGGAAGGGTTTGTGCTAGGCCTACTTGGGCTCATGGACGAGTTGCGCAAAAACTCCATCTGAAGTACTCTTAAAAGGAGTGACTCTTTATCCTAACCCCCCTTATCAAAAGGCAATGTTAAGAATGAAAATTCCTATTGTGTGTATGCATTTGAAAAATATGAATTATGTGTTGATTGTGAATGAATATAATGTTGACTAACAACAAGTGCTTTTCTTGCACAACAAACGGATGATCAACCACGGGAAACTGCAGACGCATAGAATGGTGATGCACCATGAAGTGGGAGATGGCTCCCACAATAGAGACAAAGAGTCTGATGAAAGGAGAGCGATAGAGACCCCTCCAGATCTAGCTGACACTGTGAGAAGCCTCATGGTCAAACTACAGAGCTGCAAGGCCGACAACAAGAGGTTGATAAAAGAGCAAGAGACGCAAACATAAATTAATGCAGTCTTGTTGTAGAGCTTATCCAACATACAAAGACAATTGCAGCATGGACCTGACAACAGTCACATGGACCAACGACAAACAAAGATAAGTCAAAGCCACCTGGGATACGAAAACATGGTCCTTTAAGTGGCCACATTGGGGGAGCACCTCGAGAAAGGTTCACCCCAGAGATAAGGGACAAGCATCGGACGATTCCTCTGGAAAGGAAACTAGCGACTCAGAGGGATCTTCTAGTAGCAGAACTAGTTCTTATTCCCGAAGAAAACAGAAGAAGTGAAATCATTCCAAAAATCATAATCTCGAAGAATTCAAGAAGGCCAAACCACTCTCTTTCGACAATGAAATAAAGAAGGGATAGGAAGCGGAGGCCTGGCTGCTTAGACTAAAGAAGTATTTCAGAGTCCATGACTTCTCGAAAAATTTGAAGGCCCAAGTAGCCACTTTCAACCTGAATGGGAAGGATTCCATTTGGTGGGAAGACCTTAAGAATGTAAAAGGGATTCACAAAGAAGACCTATCTTGGGAACAGTTTGAGAAATACTTCAGGAATAAGTATCTTTCGGAAAAATATTTCGACGAAAAGACTAAAGAATTCTATGAACTCAAGTTGGGGCAATGCACCATAGAGTAATATGTCAGCAGATTCCTTGAATTGTTGAGGTACATACCCTATATAAAAGTAGAAAAGGAAAAGTTGCAACAATTCATCAGTGGACTACTTAAGGACTATCATAACAGGATTGAGTTTGATGAGCCAAAGACCTTAGAAGATACTATCCAAAAGGAAAGATATTGTTATGAACAGCTTGGGCATCGGACAAATCCTCGTGAAGGTTGGAAGCAAAAGAATAGGTCAGGATTCCAAAAAAAGGGTTTTAAATCCCCAAGATTTAAAAAATATAAAAAGGACTCAAGGATAAGCTTCCCAACCCGAAGTGCACACCAGCAGAATTTCCCCTCCCAGAGTGGAAATAAACCTTTTGGATCTACCCCAGGAAAGATTGATAACCCGAAGAAAGAACCCTTGAAATGTTGGAGTTGTGGAGAAGAACATCTACTGAGGGACTGTCTGCACTGACAACATTACAATCAGAGAATTTACAACATTCGAGAAGCTACCACCGTCAATGACGTGGCCGGGAGCGTGCCGCAAATTTATGCAGACTTGGATAATAAACAAGCTAACCACCAAGCTTCAATGGTGGATATGGAAGGTATGATCACCAACCATCTAGTGTCTATTCTAATTGACCCTGGTTCAAATTTGAGTTATATAGATCCTAAGGTTGTTGATAAGTGTAAATTATAGCCACATAAACACGCCAAGACATGGTTGGTACAGTTAGCCACTGGCACCAAAAGAAAGGTAGAGGAGGTCATACGAGCCTGCCAATTCACTATGGGTGAATTCCCCACCCAAGCAACCCTTAACGTATTACCTCTAGGATCGTATGACCTGTTGATTGGTATGGACTGGATAACCACATATAAAGCCAGACTGGACTGTTACCATAAAACCTTAGAATGTGTAAGTGAAGAAGGAAGAAGGATAACCCTTCAAGGGATCCAAAAACCTGTCTTGGTGAGATGAATATCAACCCTTCAAATGAGAAAGTATTGCAGAAAGGGATGCCCACTATATGTGATACAGGTGTTGGAATCAGTTGAAGATGAAAAACCAAGCCTCGAAGACCACCCCACACTAAGAGAATATAGAGATGTATTTCCTGAAGAGGTATCGATTTTACCCCCGAGAAGGGACATTGACTTCTCAATAGAACTTGCACCGAGAGCAATGCCAGTGTCTAGGACAACCTACAGGATGAGCACACCCAAGCTAGTTGATCTTAAATGATGCAGGAGCATCACCAACATCAAGTGAGCATGGGAAACGCCAACGCATTTTGGCATGTGATAAATCATTTGAATGTTTTTGAAGTGGACACGCCAGACTTAAATGAGATAGTTAAAGAGAGGCGTACTTCTTGATTTGTAAACAGACCTTGAGTGTCCCACTCTCATCTGAAGGACTAAGAGGCATTTATGTCAATGAATGTAAGTAGGTAGAATTGAATTCCTAGATTAGACAGTTTTAGAAGAGAAGAGGGAAACGAGATATAGACACCCTCCCTTGTATCATTGTAACAATAAGCAACATTATGAGAGAGCATAGGGCATAGAGAAGAGATCAGAGAGTTGTAGTTGAAAACACCCATGTACAAAGATTTTAATTAATAGAAAGAGCTTCGATTCAAATTCATGGGCTCGTATTTGTTCTCTGTGTATGCATATTGAATGTTATGCTCATGGATGTTTACTTTTTGTTATACATTTGCTTTATATGTTGTGTATATGATTTCATGCTTTGTGTTTGAAGTCTGGGAAAGAGAGTAAGGAATGAGTTTCAATTGTTTCTCTGTCTGAGCAAGAGTTTTCCTGCAAGGAGTGCAGTGAAATTGTCTGCAAGGTGTGTGTTGATGGAGGTCAGAGTTCGTCTCTGCAAGATCAAGAGAGATAACATTATTCTCATTCTCGCAGAAGTGAAAATAGAGCACAGGAGTCGTGAAAGGAGTTCACATGCTGAGTGAAGTCTCAGTGTTTGCAAACTGAGCGAAGTTGTTGAAAGACTGTTGTTGCAAGGAGTGCGCAGAGTCGAAGAGGCTCAAATACATGGAAGTATTTGAAGAATTTCCGCAAGGAGTGTGCGCAGGAATTTTCCCCAAAAGGACTTAAGGATTTTTTCAATCAAGCTCAAGAGGGCTAGTGCCTTGAAGAGTTGTGAGGAGGCGCAGCGACGTTGTTGCAGGAAGGAGAAATTTCATGGAAGAACACCGTGTTCATTTCACAGAAATTGTCAAGGGAGCTTTGGACGGTCGGAATTCTTTGAGAAGAATTTGCGAAGTCACAAGATTCGTCAGATCTTCCAGAGAAGAAGGTACGTTACGAAGAGCTTTCCTTAAGCGTAAGCTCAGAAGAAATTGGGGTTGTAGGATCCAAGTCAGCCAGGGTCGTTGGATCGCTCGTGAAAGGCAAGAAGCAAAGCCACAAAGTAATCTAAGCCATCCATCAGAGGAGGATAGGTATCAGAGATCAGAGGATCTCGTGAACTCCGAGGTTCGTCGGGTGAGAGCCCAAAATTTGGGTAATCGAAGCTGCAAGAAGTGAAGCCGCAAAGTGTTGAGGTTGCACATAAGAGACACGTGGCAGAACCACACGGTGGGCCTGGGAAATAATCAGTCGGACACACGTCACGCATTTGGAGGATTCAACACCCCGTTGACCTCTCGCGTCTTGGGGACTCGGGAGAAAAGGGAACGAAGGTTCGAGCCTTCGACTCGCGAAGTCGCGAGTAGCGAGAACGAGAGGAGAAAGGTCAAATCTCACCTCTTGAGAGTTCGAGAAAGAAGGTGCCAAGGTTGAACCTTTGAACTCAGGAAGGTGCATGAGGTGAAAGGCGCTAGTGCTTAGCCTAGCTGATGGTCACGCAAGGAGGGCACTGACAAAGGGAGAGTTGTACCCATTTCGTGATCTTGGTTATCGCGGGATCACATAGGAAGAGTCGGAGGTCACAACTCGCGAACTTTCGAGATCGCGAACCGCGAGAAAGAACCTGTGGATCAATTTGAAAGGGGATTCCAGCAGAGAATCCGAAAGAGCCGATCCGGCTCGAAGGGCATATAGAACGATCCTGTGAGTGGATATCGGGCCGAGGGATGATAGGCCTGTGTCATTAAATTAAAACTAAAAGAAATGATGGACAGAGGATATATCCGGCCCAGCGTGTCTCCATGGGGAGCACCAGTCCTGTTTGTGAAAAAGAAAGACGATACCCTTCGACTGTGCATAGATTATAGACAAATCAATAAGGTAACCATAAATAACAAGTACCCCTTACCCAGGATCAATGACCTGTTTGATCAATTGGGAGGTGCTTCCATCTTCTCAAAGATTGACTTGAGATTTGGATACCATCAAGTCCGAATCAAGGGTGAAGACATCCACAAAAATGCCTTCAGGACAAGATATGGTCACTATGAGTTTGTGGTATTACCATTTGGATTGACCAATGCCCCTGCCACTTTTATGTGCTTGATGAACAATGTGCTCAGCAAATTTCTAGACAAATTTGTACCGGTTTTTATTGACGATATATTAATTTACTCCAAGAATAGAGAGGAACATGAGGAACATCTTAGACTTGTGCCTCAAGTGCTAAGAGAACATCAGCTCTATTCCAAATTTAGCAAGTGCGACTTTTTCCAGAAGCAAATACATTACGTGGGCCATGTCATATCTGAAGAGGGAGTAGCAGTAGATCCTGACAAGATCAGGTCTATCATGGAATGGTCTACCCCAAAGGACGTTTCGGATATCATATCCTTTATGGGATTAGAAGGATACTATAGGATATTTATAAAAGGATTCTCCAAGATTGGTTTTCCAATCACTGCCTTCCAGAAGAAGGGAGCTAAATTCACGTGGACACAAGAATGTGAAGAAAGACTTCAATCCCTAAAACACCTTCTAACCCATGCACCCGTGTTGAAGATCGTTGATCCCGAAAATGACTTCCTCGTCTGCACAGATGCCTATAAGGAGGGGCTCAAAAGAGTCCTTATGCAAGGAGGAAGTGTAGTCTGCTATGAATCCCAAAAATTGAATGAGCACGAAGTCAACTATGTGACCCATGATATAGAGCTAGCTTCCATAGTGCATGCCTTAAAAATGTGGAGACATTACCTCCTGGGAAGGAAATTTGTACTTATGACAGACCATAGTGGATTGCGATATCTGTTTGACCAACCAAATCTCAATGCCAGACAAGCTAGGTGGATGGCCCTACTTAGTGAGTTTGATTTTGAAATCAAACATGTTAAAGGAAAAGAAAATAAGGTGGTCGATGCCCTTAGCAGAAGTATGAAAAAAATTCACCTGGCAGCGGTGAGCACCTGCGAGATGAATGTTAAAGAAAGATTCAGGAATTCACAAGAAACAGAAACATTCTTCCAGACCATGACCTCGTATCTGGAGAAAGAACCCACAGGAATAAAGGATGAAGGCTACCAGATGATAGATGGAGGTCTGCTAACTTACAGAAACAAATTATATATTCCAGATTGTGACAACTTGAAGAGGTTCATAATGGATAAACTACATAAAATACCATATACTAGTCACCCAGGATATCAAAAGATGATCACGACCACTAGGAAACAATTCTATTGGCCTGGGTTAAAGAAAGACATAGCTAATTATTTAGCTAAGTGCCTAGAATGCCAACAGGTTAAAGAAGAACACCGACACCCAGCAGGATTATTACAACCTCTACCAATCCCGAAATGGAAGTGGGAAACCATTTCCATGGACTTCATCACCAGATTACCAACATCAACCAAATAGAATGGCGCCATCATGGTAGTGGTGGATAAATTGAGCAAGTTCGCCCATTTTATCCCCATCAAATCGACTTGCAAGGAAATATATATTGCCAACATATTCATGAAGGAGATATTCAAACTACATGGTATGCCTAAAGAGATTGTGTCTGACAGAGACACGAAGTTTACTTCCAACTTTTGGAAATCCTTGATGGTTGGTCTGGAGACCAAATTACTGTTTAGCACAGCCTATCATCCTCAAACCGATGGACAGACGAAAAGAGTGAACCAAATATTGGAAGACATGCTAAGAATGCATGTAATGCATCAACCCAAGAAGTGGGAAGATTACTTGCCACTGGTGGAATTTGCCTACAACAACGGCTACCAAGAATCTCTGAAGACGATTCCTTTCAAAGTCCTCTATGGTAGACTGTGCAACACTCCAGTCAGTTGGAGTAATCCCATAAATAGAATTACTATTGGACCCGACATGCTGAAAGAAATGGAACAACAAGTGATTCAGATAAAACAGAATCTGAAGGTCGATCAGAACAGATAGAAAAGTTACGCCGACCGAAAGAGAACTCCAAGAGAATTCAATATGGGAGACCATGTATATCTTAGAGTTAGGCCTAGGAAGAGTTCCCTGAGGATGGGAGCTTGTGCCAAGTTGGCACCTCGGTATTGCGGACCCTTTGAAGTTCTAGATAGAGTGGGACCTGTAGCCAATAGGATAACACTTCCTCCCACAGTAAAAGCACATAATGTTTTCCATGTTTCATTATTGAAGAAATATGTACATGATTATAATCATATAATTGACTGGTCTGTGATCTAGGTGGAACCAGAGGGAGAATTCCTGCCAGAACCTCAATGCATACTGGACAGAAAGGAAACCCCACTCAGGAACCGAACCATTGCACAGGTCAAGGTGCAGTGGAAACATTTTGGCCCAGATGAGGCTACCTGGGAAATGGAAGATGCCATGAAACATGCATATCCGATTTTGTTTACTTCTGTACATACACATCATATTGATAAATAGAACATCGAGGATGATGTTCCTTTAAGGGGGAGGGAATTGTAACACCCTGTTTCCCCCAGTCTGTAAAAATAACTATATTGGCCAAGAACTATGGCAAACTCAAAGACGTGAATGTTTGATTTGACAGACCTTTTTATAA
>ML817531.1:42177-61676 GCA_009831015.1 Picea engelmannii
CCCACAAGAATTTTTCTTGTATAGCGATAACCAAGCTTTACAATTTATAACCAGACAAGAAAAATTGAATCAGAGGCATGCGAAGTGGATTGGGTATATGTAGAATTTTACTTTTGTCATAAAACATATTGTTGGGAATGCTAACAAAGTTGTTGATGCATTGAGCAGGACATGTTTGACTCGACAGGAATTTCAAGTAAATACCTTAGGGTTTGAACACCTTGAGGAAATGTACAATGATGATCCAGACTTCAAGGAAGTATACAAAGTATGCATGAATCATGTGATGAGAGATAGGAGCCAGTGGACAACGTATATGGTTCAAGAGGGATTGTTGTTCAAGGGAAATCAATTGTGCATACCAAAATGCTCAACGAGGGATAATCTTTTGAAGGAAAAACATAGTGGAGGATTGGATGGACATTTCGGCCATGATAAGACATTTGCGTAGTTGAGCAGTTCATACTATTGGCCAGGTATGAGAACATATGTAATAAAATTTGTGAACAGATGCAGAATCTGCCAACATGCAAAATGTAAAAGACAAAACATTGGATTGTATCAACCATTGCCCATACCAGAGAGGCCTTGGGATGCAATAAGCATGGATTTTGTGTTGGGACTACCAAGAATGCAAAGAGGATGTGATTCCATATTTGTAGTGGTGGATAGATTTTCCAAGATGGCACACTTTATCCCATGTCAGAAGACCATTGATGCAACAGATGTTGCAAACATGTTTTTCAAGGAAGTTGTGAGACTTCATGGCCTACTCAAAAGCATTGTCTCGGACAAAGACACATAATTTTTTGGTCATTTTTGGAGAACTCTATGGAAGAACTTGGGGATAGATTTTTCCTTCAGCTCAACTTATCATCCTCAGACAGATGGTTAGACTGAGGTGGTAAACAAACGTTTAGGAAACTTATTGAGGATTCTGGTCACTGAGCACCATAATCAATGGGATTAGATTCTGCCACAAGAAGAATTTGCATACAATGACTCACCAAAAAGGAGCACTGGGAAGAGCCTGTTCCAAATATTGTATGGAATGCAACCCAGGGGAGTATATGAGTTGAGAGACTTGGAACATAGTGAGATCAGAAGTAATAGAGCAGAATATTTTGCTGCAGAAATGCAAAAGCTCCATAGCCAGATCATGGGGTAGTTGTAGAATTCTAGCCAAGAGTACAAACACAGAGCTGGTCAACATCGCAAAGAAATCCAATTTGAAATAGGAGATCATGTTCTAGTACATTTCAGGAAGGAAAGGTTCCCTAGTGTAAGTTTTAAACCTGTGAAGTAAAGCAATGCATATAGATTCTTAAGAAAAACAAAATTTAATCAATGGCTCATTCACATAGTACACTGAGATTTATACTGGAAACCCTCAACCGGGAAAACCTTTCTTATATTCATTATCTTGAATTTCACCATTCACCATACAATATATACAATGTTTTTAGGTATTTCGTAGATACCAAAACCCTAATCCCTTAATCCAAGATTAATTTACAAAACCGCTAATAATAACAAAAACCGCCCAAAAAATAAAATTCAGGGCATTGCCCCGAACACTGCACGTAACCAGGGGGGGCATACCTACCCCCCTGGGACCCTCCTAGGAAAGCGTCTGGCACACACGACACATAAAATCACTAGTACGAGGGATCGTCATATGCAGTTGTCATATCTAGCGCACCCACACACACACATGCAAAGAATATAACACATACCCAACACCTAGGGGGACATATAACAAGATAAAGATGAAGAATATAGGACCATGTAATATCTTGAGGAAGTTTGATGCCAACGCCTATGAGATTCTGTTGCCAGATGATGTGGACATATTTCCCATATTCAACATCTCTAACCTGCATCCTTACAGGAAGTATGACACAGAGGGATCAACAGATTAAGGGAATATTCAGTGGGAGAAACAAATGCCTATAGCAGAAAAACCACAGATAGAAAAGATCATTGATCAGAGGATTAGTAAGAAGACCAAGAAGAAGACCTATTTTGAATATCTAGTGAAATGGAAGCGACACCCAATAGAAGATTCCAGTTGGGAAAGTGAAGTTTATATCCAGAAGCATGGAAGGTCGGTACAGGAGCTCATGGACATGAGTCCATGAATTTTTGTCCACGGGGAGTATGATGCGGGAGCATCGTCAGCAATTACACGTGGCAGGACAACTCAGTGCCTGAGAACCAATCCGAAGTCTCGAACACTAGCCATTACTGCAAATCTTTTGAAGTGATAGAAAACAAAAGAGGAAAGATCTCACGTGTGGAGAAAAAATGAGCACACGTGACTTGGGAGCTTAACCCTAGTCTCAATGTAACCGCAATTAGATAGCAATTAGTTTGTTTCTTTTGTATAAAGAGAGTTTTTTTACACCCAAAAGAGGGGTTACGATAATTATGAACAAGTAGGAATCTCAGAGCAGTAGTTGTTGCTTTGATTTTAGCTGTAACCATTTTCTTGATTTTGAATGAAGATAACAGAGAAAAAATGATCCAATGTATGGTGTGAATAGTGTTTCCAATTTCTCTGTTGTTGTCTTAATATTTTCAAGAATGAATGAATCTTGCTACGAGTGTATGTAGCTTTAAAATGCTTGCATAAGAATTTAAATCGCTTTTCTTCGTGGGCCGTCGCAAGGTGTGCACATAGTCCACAAGGATTGCATTGACAGGGTCTGTTTCGACTCGTAAAGATTAGAAGAAATAGCGTAAGACTTTCTTTGCAGGAAGTGTAAAGCGGCTGCCACAAGGAGTGCACAATCATCGCAAGAGCTCGAATCTTGTGTAAAGATCTATTGCAAAGAGTGCACAGTCCTGGAATTCGACGAAGAGTCGAAGCGACTCCGTAAAGAAGTCGAAGGACGAGAGCGGAAGAACACCAGGAAGGCAAGAAAGGATTCTTTTCAAGAATCTTTAGATCTGAGTTGACGAATTTCCCAAAAAATAAAGAAGTGCTTGGGAGATTGAAATCTTTGGAGATATCAAGCTTAGGAGGAGTAGCAATTTCCAAGAAGCGCGAACAAGATCCAAGAAATGGACTCGCAGGAAGGATAAAGGTCAAAGCCTTTAAATCGTTTCGAAAATATTCTAAGTTTGAAGAGAGATTTAGCTCAGAGGGAAGATCTAGACCATCCGATCAACTTCTAGACAATGATGAGAAAGTGCAGAGGAGGAAAGATCTCAACTGTTTGATCTTAGCACAAATAGATCGTAGTCATCTGATCAAGGTAAAGTGCACTAACATTAAAGCTTTGAACGTACACATGAGGAACAAGGTCACAAAATTTTTAAATCATCGGAACCATCCATCATGACAGGACACATGGCGAGACATCAACATTTTGCTGACTCGCAGAGTGGAAAGGTGAAAAAGTAGAGTTGTGAGGATTCTCGAAGTGAGAACTCACGAAAAGATCACAGTCGTTTATCATTGTGAAATCATCGAGACCGTCTATTGTCAAGGAGGACACATGGCGAGAGATCATCATTTTGTTGACTCGTGACTCGAAGGAGTCAAAGGTTGAGTCATGAGAACTCGCGAAACGTGAAATCGCAACATGATCTGAGTTGTTGATCAAAGGGGAGATCTGGACTGTTGACCTAGCGCCAACGCAATTTTGGATATCGGGAGAACGGAGGCAAGGAGACTCCAAAGTCACGAATCGCAAAAAGATCACAGTTGTTGATCGAAGGATGGATTTGAACCACAGATTTGGTTTTTTTAGGACTTCGCAACTCAGGAAATTAGAGCTAAGAGTTTGGAGAACTCACGAAACCCGAAACCGCGAAGATTTGATCTGAGTTGTCGGTTCGAGTAGAGATCTTGACCGTTGAGCGTCTAGGAAGATGACTCGTGAAGTGTGAACTCACGAGACGTGAAATCATGAAGTGCTCGAAAGATTGGCCCATGGTCATAGAGAAGGGTCACATCGGTGAAGGGGAATAGAGGGGCTATCATGCACTAGGCTCCTGTCAAGATTTCGAAAGTCAGGAGAGTCGGAGTGAATCGCATGCAAAGGCTTGATATGTGAAGTCACAACAGACCTTTCGATTAGGTGACTGGTCACAACCTTAGTCACAAAAATGGATGGGTTTAACCAGGAGAGTTAGCATCTAAACACGCTGAAGCTTAAAGTCGTTAAGGAGAGAGCTGTGGGTTCCATATAACCTGTGCTTTAAGGGAAAGAGGGCATGTTAAGTGGATTTGAGGTTCTTGAGGGCCAAAGAGTCAATCAAACACAGTTTCTTGATCGATCCTATACCAGGAGGTTGTGTAGTCCTTAAGAGAGAAGGGGAGTCTGCATCAGGGATTCAGAAGCATGTCTCAGTAAGACAAATATCAACTCTTCAAATGAAAAAGTATTGCATAAAGGGGTGTCCTCTATATGCAATACAGGTGTTGGAATTTGTTGAGGATGACAAACCAAATCTAATAGACCAGCTCACATTAAGAGAATACAAGGATGTATTCTCATAAGAGGTACTAGGTCGACCTCCGAGAAGGGATATTGACTTCTCAGTAGAACTTGCACCAGGAGCGGTGCCAACATCTAGAATGCCATATAGGATGAGTACGCCAGAACTGGTTGAGCTCAAGATACAACTAAAGGAGATGATGGACAAAGGCTACATCCGACCCAGTGTATCTCTGTGGGGAGCACCTGTCTTGTTTGTGAAAAATAAAGATGGAACACTCCGATTGTGCATAGATTACATACAACTCAATAAGACAACCATAAAGAACAAGTACCCCTTACCAAGGGTGCTTCCATCTTCTTGAAGATTGACTTAAGGTATGGATACCATCAAGTCCAGATTAAGGATGTAGACATCCACAAAACAACCTTTAGAATGAGGTATGGTCACTATGAGTTTGTGGTGGTGCCATTTGGGTTAACCAATGCCCTTTCCACTTTTATGTGCTTGATGAATAATGTACTCAACAAAGTTTTGGACAAATTTGTATTGGTTTTCATTGATAATATCCTAATCTACTCCAAGAACAGAGAGGAGCATGAAGAACATCTTAGATTCATACTTCAAGTACTAAGAGAGCATTAGCTCTACGCTAAGTTTAGCAAGTGCGACCTTTTCCAGAAGCAAGTCCATGACTTAGGCCATGTCATTTCTAAGGAAGGGGTGGAAGTAGACCCTGACAAGATCAGATCTATCATGGAATGACCTACCCCAAAGGATGTATCCAATATCAAATCCTTCATGGGCTTAGCAAGATACTATAGAAGGTTCATAAAAGGGTTTTATAAGATTGGTTTTCCAATCACTTCCCTTCAGAAAAATGGGTTAAATTCACTTGGACGTCAAAATGTGAAGAAATATTTCAGGAACTAAAATACATCCTGACCCATGCACCCGTGATGAAGATTGCAGACCTAGATAATGATTTCCTCATGTGTACAGATGCCTGCAAGGAAGGACTCGAAGGAGTCCTTATGAAAGAGGGATGTGTAATTTGCTACGTGTCTAGGAGACTAAATGAGCATGAGATCAATTATGTGATCCATGACCTAGAGTTGGATTCCATAATACATGCTTTAAAAATGTGGAGGCACTACCTCCTGGGTAGGAGATTTGTGCTTATGACAGACCATTGTGGGTTGAGGCACATGTTTGATCAACCAAAACTCAATGCCAGGCAAGCTCGGTGAATGGCTCTCCTTAGTGAGTTTGATTTCAAAATTAAACACATCAAAGGAAAGGAAAATAGGGTGGCCGATGCCCTTAGAAAAAGTATAAAAACGATTCATCTGGAAGCGGTAAGCACCTGTGAAACGAATGTCAGGGAAAGAGTCAAGAATGCACAAGAAACAGATGCATTCTTCAAGACGATGACCTCATACCTAAGGAAAGATCCTATAGAGCTAAAGTATGAAGGCTACCAGATGCTCGAGGAAGGCCTACTAATTTATAGAAAGAGATTGTATATTCCAAACTGTGATGACTTGAAGAGGTTCATAATGGATGAACTACACAAGAGACCATATAGTGGTCACACAGGATATCATAAAATGATCACGGCCACTAGGAAACAATTCTATTGGTCTGGATAGAAGAAATACATAGCTAACTATCTAGTTAAGTGCCTAGAATGCCAACAAGTTAAGGCATAACACTAGCATCCAGCAGGATTTTTACAACCCCTACCAATCCCAAAATGGAAATGGGAAACCATATTCATGGATTTCATCACCGGATTTCCAAAGTCAACCAAGAAAAATGATGTTATTATGGTCGTGGTGGATAAACTGAGTAAGTCTTCTCATTTTGTCCTTGTCAAGTCAACTTGCAAGGCAATAGATATTGCCAACATATTCATGAAGGAGATATTCAGACTGCATGGCATGCCCAAGGAAATTGTATCTGACAGAGACACCAAATTTACTTCAAGATTTTGGAAATCCCTAAAGGCTGGTTTTGAGACTAAATTGTTGTTCATCATAGCCTATCATGCTCAAACTGATGGGTAGACAAAAAGAGTGAACCAAATAGTAGAGGACATACTAAGGATGCATGTAATGCATCAACCTAAGAAGTGGGAAGACTACCTAACATTGGTAGAGTTTGCCTACAACAATGGTTATCAAGAATCCTTGAAGATGAGCCCTTTTGAAGGCCTCTATTGTAGACATTGCAAGATCCCAATTAGTTGGAGTAATCCAGTGGAAAAAATTACAATCGGACCCAACATGATGAAAGAAATGGAACAACAAGTGATTCAGATAAGGCAAAATTTGAAGATTGCTCAGGATAGACAGAAAAATTACATCGACAGAAAGAGAACTCCGAGAGAGTTCAAGATAGGAGACCATGTCTATCTCAGAGTTAGACCCAGGAAGAGTTCCCTAAGAATGGAATCCTGTGCCAAACTGGCACCTCGGTATTGTGGACCCTTTGAAGTCTTAGATAGAGTGGGACCCATAGCCTATAGGCTAGCACTTCCTCCCATAGTAAAAGCACATAATGTTTTCCATGTTTCATTATTGAAGAAACATGTGCATGATTCTAATCATATAATTGACTGGTTTGTGATCTAGGTGGAGCTAGAGGGACAATTCCTGTGAGAACCTCAATGCATACTAGACAGGAAGGAAACCCTCCTCAGGAACCGAACCATTACACAGGTCAAGGTGCATTGGAAACACTTTGGCCCAGATGAGGCTACATGGGAAATGGAGGATTCCATGAGACATGCATATCCAATTTTATTTACTCCTGTATGTACATATCCGGTTGACAGATAGAACATCGAGGACGTTATTCCTTTAAGGGGGAGGGAATTGTAACACTCTGTTCCCCCCAGTTTGTAACTATAACTATATTGGCTAGGGAACTATGACAAACTCAAAGGTGTGAATGTTTGATTTTATGGACCTTTGTATAAAATTTCGATGAATGTAAATTCTGTTATTTTAATAGAAAATGGATACATTTTGCATGACTGCTGGAAAGAGGACATGCTAAGAAGAGACCACAAATGCTATGAAAAGGTGGTGGAGGGGACCCACAATGGTTGCGTTAAACTCCACCAAACCAATACCTTGCTGGATTTAATTTCTCAGATCAGAACAACCCTCTGACCCAGGAATGAATTGCAGTCAGGCTGGTAGGTGGGAAAACTTCTTCAAGAGTTAATGAGGGGATGGGGTAGACCGTACACCCATAAGGCTTCCAGACTTGACCACAGATTGGGAATTCGAGCCACACACAATCTTGTCGAGGAAGGCAAGAAAGGAAGCATGGTGGGTGCAGAGGAAGAACTGCAAAGAGTGCAGAGACAAGAGGCGAAGCTCTCAGGTCCAAGGGAGGACAAAATTGGAGTGTGTTCTAATCACAGAAAACATAGACTGAGTCCAGAGACAGAGAGTAACATTCATCCCTATATATTTTTGTATTGGGAGAAGGAGAGTAACGTTCATCCCTAACTTTAGTTGAGCTGGAAGGAAGAGATTGAATCTCAAAGCATCATGGTCTAAGCTCGGGGGTGGCCAGTGATAAATCCATTGGGAGTGACTGAGACTATGGTTGGGTGGAAACGAGCACCCCTTTCAACAGTCACACCACGCCTTATGGTTTTGATAAGTGTTTTCATGCCTTGTTCTTTGAATTAGAAATAATGGTTGCATGCATGTATTTATTTGTCTATAAATGGTTTATGTATTAAATGATTAAGTTATGAGTATACATTTGTTCCATTGAGAACATATATTTCTGTTTGATTTTCCATATGCTCTTGTTCAATCCTCAGAGACGCTTTCTCTAGGGAACTACATCACCATTCAAGACTTTGAACTCATGCCCAATCCCTTAACCAAAAGCCCCACTAAGAGCGGGGATTATAGCCCAAGAGATATCTGAAGACCCACGTGACTTGGGTCTAGGAACCCTGGAAAAAAATGAGTTATCTCATGAAGGTTTCAGAACCTTGGAGCTCGAAGCTCTGAGATGTCAAATTGTATGATAGTCAAGTTACCCGAACCACCTATGACTTAAGAATTTGACAGTGGAGATGGAAGCGATAACGGGAGGGGAGGCCATCCCGGTCGTCAGATCGACTCGAACACTCACTGGGGTTAATGAATCAAACACCAGCTGCTCGATTAAATTGATGGTTGGGAATCATTACAGAATGCGAAGGTGAAATTAGCGGACATGCTAGTTCACGACCCACAATCAACCCACTTCGTTGATCTCGTCGGGAATGGGAGATCAACGACTAGGATTTGTCTAGAGTCAAGTGAGCACTTCCCATATTGTGCAGGTTGAATCCCATTATCACTGTGAATTGTCAATCTAGGAACAAAGATCGAGGGTGGGGAATCACTGTGAAGTGCGAAGGTGAAAGTAGCAGATGCGCTAATTCGCAGTCGACAATTCACCAACATTGTTGATCTCATCAGGCTAGAAGATCAATGACTCGGTTTGACCAAGTTGGGTGAGTACTTTCTAGATTGCGGAGGTTGAGATCTTTGTAAAAGAGCATGCACGTTGGGGCCCCGTAATTACTGTGAACCGTCAATCAGCTGACACCTCGATATTGGTCGGATCATGAACTCCAGTCCTTGAAATTTTTTGAGAGGGATGGTCATGAGCCCTTAGGAAAACCGCGGAGTAACGAAGTCCTTTGGTATCATCGGTTTGAGAGAATCGAAAAGATCATAAGAGATAACGTTTTCAAGAGAAAAGGTGAAACCCAAGATAGTTGGGCTCGCAGGTGGAACGAGGGTTGAGGCCTTTGAACATCCACAAAACTCTTCCAAGTTGGAAGAAGTCAAAAGCTCTGGAGGAGGAGTGAAAACAACCATCAGATTGGTTGGGGGGAGAAGCCTGGACCGTTAGATCAATGTCTAGGGAAGTAGAGGAGAAGCACTGGGAAGGAACAGATCCTAACCGTCAGATCTTAGCACAAAGGGAAGATAGTCATCCGATCTAAGGTAAAGTGCATGAGTTTTAACCTTTGTTTGCACAGGAGGGTTGACTGGCCAATGTCCCAAAGTGAATTGGGACCATTCATCGCCAAGAGGGACAGGTGACACAAGATCAACAACTCTTGAGCGAGATTTTTTGGTCAAGAAGAGAGAGGAATTGTCGAATACCCAAAGTACATCCTGTCTGTTGATCGCCAGGAGGGGTTCGTGTCAATAGATTGGAGTCTCCGAGTAAATTCACTTCGAAAGAAATGAATGTGTAGAAGCTTGAAAATTACGAAGCCGGAAGAGCTGAAGAGTCGCAGTAGATCACTTCGAGAGTTTCAGTTGAGAGTTGAAACTCCCAAATCTTGGAGAGTCGGAGACCCGAAGTGAATCTCAACCGTCAGATCCAGAGGGTATGTGGTGACAGATCGTGAACTCTGGGTGAAAATACTCTAGGAGAACATGAAGGAGAAGTGTTTGAAATCTTCGAAGCCCGAACAACTGAAGCAGTTGGGAGTCGTCGATCTGAAGGAGGACACATGTCATTAGATCGTGAACTTCGGATAGAACGTTCTGAAAGAAACAGAGTGAGAAGAATTTGAGGTTTGAGATTTCCGAGGGCCGAAGTCCTGAAGCGGAAGAGAACCGTCGATTTGAGGTGGACGCGTGGCACCAGATCTAGAACTTCGAGTATGAAATACTTCGAAGGAAAGTAGAGGGTGGAAGCTTTTATCACTCGAAAAGTCACCCTAGACTGTAATCAGGTGAGCTTGGTAACATCAAAAGATCATATGTGAATGTATGAGTATTTTAAAGGGTCAAATGGAAAAGACTCGAAATGATAATATCCTAACTCAGAAACAGGGCTAACATGTACCGGAAAATAAGGTCTTGACTAACTTCAACCAGTAGTTTGGGAGTAAATGTGGATAGAGGGAAGACTTGAGTGAGAGGAATGTAAAGGCTACTGCAAACATCAGGTCTACAAGATCCCAAGGGAGAAAGTTTCTTCAAACACGATCTTCTTGAAATTAGAAACTGAGAAACTAAATAAACGCCATGACAATATAATGATCAAACATCCACCATAACATTATCATAGTTATCCATGTGAAGCATTCAAGACATGAACATTTAACATTGGAAGCATATAGGGTGAAATAGAAGATGATTAGTCAAAACGTCTTAAGTCCAATACATTGTTAGATCACAGTCACTTCATAAAAAAAAATATTACAGTCTGGGGAGCCTTGCTCAACCATCCGAACCCCTCCTTATGTTTGGAACATGGATTTATAATAAAAAGGAAAGCCAACAGCTGGAGGTGCGTGCTGGCCCTTCCTCACATTGGATTCTTCAACAACATCTATCCATCTAACACCTATGCTAACAATTATTTAACAAACTGCTATAAAAAAGGAAATGTGTTGGTAACATATCCAACAATAATTAAATGGCATTTCCTCCCTTGATCTTCATTGATGTGCCTCCTCTTGCATGCCAAGTTTCCTATAGAGGTGGTAAGTTGTTATCATGCTGCCAACTACTATCTCAACCATTCTCCACATCATCATCCACCTAAAGAGTAATGAATTCTAACTCTTTGATTCCAGGTGCCAATAGGTAGCGCCATTCTAGTGTATCTCTACGTAGAATTCAGACTATGTCAAATATTAGGTAGCGCCTACTAGAAATTCGGTAGCACACTGTGAAATACACAACGCCCAGGGAAGTAGGTAGCGCCCAAGAAATTTATAGTGTCCAGGTGAAAATGCAGCACCCAGGAGAAAACTTAGTGCCCAGGAAACAACGCAGCACCCAGGAGATTTGGCAGCGCCCACGTGGCTCTTCTGCAAGTTCTGTAGTGCACCCCCTCTACACATCCATGCCTAGAAACGGTGGAATAGGCGAGAATATTGGGAACATCATTGTATACATCATATCTATATTTATCTCTTCGAMACCTGCATAATCATTTGGCACCTGGCAACTTGCATTCCATTTTAAAAAATGACTCATGGAACATATCCCATATGTCTTGGGAAATTAGAGACTATTGTCTTTATATACACAAATGCTGGCATAGCATATTTGATGAGACAAGTGGAAAGGAATTGGGCTTGGCACTTGCACTTGGATTTGTGTGTTGACTTGAGAATTGGGCATGTGGGTCCCCTAAAATTTTGTTAAAATCCATAAAACCCGAGAGGCCTGTAGACTTAGGCATAAAGGAGTTTGGTATATTGATAAATTGGGCCTATAGCTTGACTCTAGAGATTCTAGACTTAAGTATATGCAACAGATTTTATTTGTAGTGCGACTTAGGCATTTTTAAACACACACCACTCTTTTTTGATAATATGAGATTTAAAAAATATAAAAAACAAATAAATATTTTTTATATTTGAAAATCCACCAAGCATAGACTAGGGTTTACCAATTTATTTTTTATTGCAGGTCAAGAGGGAAAATTCAAAGGATTTATGGGCAAAATTGATCAAAAGGAACTTGTCAATACAGATTGGGGAATTTGAGGTTTGGACATTGGCAAACACTCAAAGGGATTTTGATAATTTCAACATAAACATGCTGAAAACGCTCTCAAAATATATTGGAAAAATTGAGTGCTAACATTGGCTCCAATTGGGATGGAGACCTCCCTGCGGGTTTTCCAAGAACCTAGTAGTTCCAGTCGCCTTTACCATTGGGCTATGGAGTCATCTTCCCTGTGCAACTGATCTCTGTATACTTTCAAAACTGGCCTTTATTCACACAAGCTGACTGGTATTTCGTCTGCCAACTAGAAGAAGAGAAATGCTCGGGCAATGAGCTTATTTGCTACCCTACTCTACTATAACCAGCTCTACAATTGGTTAGGTGAATGATGCCTTCCATAACAACCATTGAACATTCAAGCAATTTTAAAATTGAAGAAACCTTGTCTCAGTCACTGATCAACAACTGATGTTTGAAATGTAACAATAGTGATAAAAATTCATTCAAGAAACCATACTCACCTAGACATGCTAATAAAAAGATCAATTCTGCATGCTCCAAAGCATTTAAAAAGTGTAACCCTATGTACTCATTGACAGGGTCATGAAACTGAAAGCAATGCCTAATTAATTTATGAAAGGTTACCGTCATTGTTTCAAAGATGTTGACAGTTTGTTTGATGTCTTTTACAGGAACACTTGTTTGAATGACAGACACAGGAATCTGTGGGTCGAATAGCTGCTTCGTAACTTCAGAACCACCTGTTGGTTGATTGTTGATCATCTCTGCATATACCATGGGGATAATCTACTGCTCATACACTTGGTTTTTATTAAGATAGGGTTGTTCATTGGTTGGTGATGGATAAAAGATTAGATTTATATGAAAATCCATTTCAACACCTCCATAACATTTATAAGGATCATGATCATAATCATCATCTATAGGAATAGTGTTAAGAGGCTCCGAACGGATCATGGAAAAATTATGTTTATCACCATCACTGGTATGTCCATCAAAAATAGGTTGTCCATAAAAAACCTTTGACTCTTGACATTCATAATGTCTTGTTTCATGATTCTTTCTAACAACAAAGTATTCATTACCAAAATGTTTGTCAACAACAAGCTACTCTTGGTCAATGCTTGAGACAATGACTTCCTCAAAGGCAAGGCTGTCAAAGATACCTGCTTCGACAACCAAATCATCCACTATCTTTTCTTCATTGGGACAACAAATAAAATATTCCTCATGTTCAAAACTAACATAATGCTGACTTTGAATCCTGCCACAAGTTCGAAGGTTCTCCTCCACTTCCTCAACATCCATGAATAACTGTGATAAAGATGTAGATTTTATTTCTCTAAGATACAAAACAAGGCCATAATATTGAGACATTATGTAATACACCATGGAAACAGTCTCAGAAGGTTTAATTTCAAGGGGCAGGCTGCAATACAAGCAGTAAAACCTTCGATTAAAAACAAACAAAACTTCATTTTTTCCCCTTCTCAAAGTAGTGAACTCATGTAGGTACTGATCCAATGAATTGTTCTCACCCCAACACTTTAAAAATGTTTCATATAGTTCCTCCCATGAACCAATGGAAACAACTTCCATATTCTTGAACCACAAGGAAACATCTCCAATCAAAGATTTAGAGAAAAGCATCATGATGATATCTTCATGCAATATTTCTAGATTATCGATGAAGTCTTCAAAGGCTGACATATGCTCTTTTCCTGTAGTGTTATCTTTTCCAGTAAAAGTGGGTAGGTAGTCTACAAATCTGGGAGGGTAAGGATGAAGAAAGGATGGAAGCTTTAGAGGTCCAAACATCTTTCCCCTTACCTTAAACTGGAATTCAGTGGGCTGTTGAACACTAGAAGGTTGTTGGTAAAGGTCAGAGGAGTTGGCAGTCTGAACTGAATCAATTTTATTATTTGCAAAAGGACAATAATCATTTGGTCCATGTTGAATTTCAACAGGCTGGTTATTGACAGTAGAGGGAATGGTAGAAGGTAATAAATCAACTTTAAAATCTGGAGAGGGGAGAGAATCGTAAGGTTTAGACTGATTAAAAAAGTGTTTATGAACCTCATCTTCTTCAGGTGTTTGAAGTGGATGGATATATTTAACATTAATGACATGGGAAGGGGGTAAATATAGTTGTTTGAAAAATGAATATGCAAGAGCAGGCTGGTGGTCTTTAGAGTATACAAATAATATTATGATTCTCCTAATGTGTGCAGGGAAATTCAAGAAAGAATGATAGATAAAGAGCACAAGTTCTAGAAAGAAATTCAGAACTTGATACCTGAACTTGCCTCTACCTTCCATTTCTGTCCAGGCTTGTTCCCACAATGGAGTCTTCCAATAGGTTCGTCTTCATGGAGTCGCCAGTTAGATGTTTACAGTCAATTTCTATATCCCTCTCTTGTCTACCATCAAGAGCTGGATGTATGTCGTTCTTCCCAGGGAACTCTTCGATTTGATCAAATCCATCCTCGACAACGACGCCATTTATGTTATCACTCCAAAAGTCACCCTAGACTATAATCAGGTGAACTTGGTAACATCAAAAGATGATATCTGAATGTATGAGTATTTTAAAGGGTCAAATGGAAAAGACTTGAAATGATAATATCCTAACTTAGAAACAGGGCTAACATGTACCATCAAATAAGGTCTTGACTAACTTCAACCAGTAGTTTGGGAGAAAATGTGAATAGAGTGAAGACTTGAGTGAGAGGAATGTAAAGTCTACTGCAAACATCAGGGCTACAAGAGCCCAAGGGAGAAAGTTTCTTCAAACAAGATCTTCTTGAAATTAGAAACTAAGAAACTAAATAAACGCCATGACAATATAATGATCAAGCATCCACCATAACATTATCACAGTTATCCATGTGAATCATTCAAGACATGAACATTTAGCATTGGAAGCATATAGGATGAAATATAAGCTGATTTCTATTAGTCAAAAAGTCTTAATTCCAATACACTGTTAGATCACAGTCACTTCATAAAAATATATATTACAGTATGGGGAGCCTTGCTCAACCATCCGAACCCCTCCTTACGTTTGGAACATGGATTTATAATAAAAAGGAAAGGAAATAGTTGGAGGTGTGTGCTGGCCCTTCCTCACATTGGATTCTTCAACAACATCTATCCATCTAACACCTGTGCTAACAGTTATTTAACAAGCTTCTATAAAAAAGGAAACGTGCTGGTAATAGATCCAACAATATTTAAATGACATTTCCTCCCTTGATCTTCATTGATGTGCCTCCTCTTGCATGCCAAGTGTCCTGTAGAGGTAGTAAGTTGTTATCATGCTTCCAACTATTATCTCAGCCATTCTCCACATCATTAGCCACCTAAAGAGTAATGAATTCAAACTCTTTGATTCCAGGTGCCAATAGGTAGCACCATTCTGGTGTATCTCTATGTAGAATTTGGCCTCTGTCAAATATTAGGTAGAGCCTGGAAAAAATTCGATAGGGCATTGCAAAATACATAGTGCCCAAGGAAGTAGATAGCACCCAGGAAATTTACAGTGCCCAGGAGAAAATGCAGCGCCCAGGAGAAAATGCAGCGCCCAGGAAAAAACACAGCTTCTAGGAAACAACGTAGTGCCCACGTAGCTCTTCTGCAAGTTCCACAACGCACCCCCTCTGCACAACCATGCCTGGAAACGGTGGAATAGGCGAGAATATTGGGAACATCATTGTATACATCGTAGCTACATTTATCTCTTCGACACCTGCATAATCACTTGGCACCTGACAACTTGCATTCCATTTTAAAAAATGACTCAGGGAACATATCCCATATGTCTCGGGAAATTAGAGATTGTTGTCTTTATATGCACAAATGCTCGCATAGTATATTTGATGAGACAAGTGGAAAGGAATCGAGCTTGGAACTTGCGCTTGGCTTTGTGTGTTGACTTGAGAATTGGGCATGTGGGTCCCCTAAAATTTTGTTAAAATCCATAAAACCCGAGAGGCCTGTAGACTTAAGCATAAAGGAGTTTGGTATATTGATAACTTGGGCCTATAGCTTGACTCTAGAGATTCTAGACTTAAGTATATGCAATAGATTTTATTTGTAGTGCGACTTGGGCATTTTAAAACACACACCACTGATTTTTGATAATATGAGATTTAAAAAATATTAAAAAACAAATAAATATTTTTTATATTTGAAAATCCACCAAGCATAGACTAGGGTTTACCAATTTATTTTTTTATTGTAGGTCAAGAGGGAAAAGTCAAAGGATTTATGGGCAAAATTGATCAAAAGGAACTTGTCAAGACAGATTGGGGAATTTGAGGTTTGGACATTGGCAAACACTCAAAGGGATTTTGATAATTTCAACATAAACATGCTGAAAACGCTCTCAAAATATATTGGAAAAATTGAGTGCTAACAGAAGCATCGAAGTCCCGAAGTAGAATCTCGACTGGTGATCAAGAAGCGAGATGAAGACCGTTGATCTGGTCTTGGTTGAAAAGTGTCGAAGTGCCTAAGTAGAATCTCGACCGTTGATCGAGAAGGGAGATGAAGGCCGTTGATCTGGTCTTGGTTGAAAAGTGTTGAAGTCTCGAAGAGGACCAGGACCATTGATTTGGAGAGGACGCGTGGAAAACGATCTGCCACTCCAGGAGAAATCACTACGGAAGAAAGAGAGGGTATTGAACAAGAACTCCCGAAGGCCGGAGAGCTAGAGTTCATATGAACCGTCTATTTGAGAGGGATAGGTGTCAGCAGATATTCCACTCCACGAGATAGCCACCGCAGAGAAAACAAGGATTGAGAGTTGAAAACTATGAATGACAAAGTCTCGAAGCAAATCACGTCCATTGATTTAAAAGGGGCAGATCTAAGCCGTCAGTTTAGAAGTACTGTCAAGATCGTGAGATCAAAGGTCATGTTGAATTTTGGGCATAGAAAGTGCTTAGACTTTAAAATTTAGAGGGTGTGCCGCAATTAGAACCACGGTATTGAGAATGGGACACGTGGTGGATCGTGGCAAATTGTGGGGAGAAAAGAGGTTGGAATCAAACCACCCTTTTCCGCGCCTGTAATCACGTGAATGACATTCGAACGTAACCCACGGTCATATGCGATGGTTTTCAAAGAAAAGAAAAGAAAAAGGGGGCTAGTCCCCCAACTTTCCGAACTAGAGACCGTGGAGAGAGGATTTGTTCCTGTAAGGAGAATTTTTTTTTTATGCCCCACCATGGGTGTGTTACAGGGGGGGTTGGATGAATCTTGTGACTTAGACTACTAAGGAATGGATCTATTCACATTACCAAGCGAAACATTCAAAAAGAACCTGCACCCTATTAAATATCAAATATAATTTTTCTACTAAGCATGTGTTTCAAAGAATTTTGAAAATTTGAGCTTCAACAAGATTGAACAATGTTGTCCAAAAATTACTCATGAACCTTGCATCCCTATCTGACACAATTTTTAGAGGAAGGCCCCAATACTTCACTATGTGCTTGAAAAAATCCTTTGCATCTCCTTCCGTGCTGCAAGGCATCTTCGTCACAATGAAGACAACATACTTGGTGATTCGATCCACCACAACCAAAATCTCGTTTTATCCTTGCACCATCAGAACTTGTGTGATGAAGTCCATCAAGACACTTTTCCATGATCTCTCCAGAATGGTAGAAGTTGCAATAACCCTTCTCTCATTCCAATGTTCATCTTATCCTGCTTCACCCGCTCTCAAAAGTGTTCTCGCTCCAACAACACCATCATTATTCATTGCCCTGGTGGCTAGCCCAAGGTGAGTCGTGAAATTCCTTCACAATTTACCTCTTGAGGTTGGATGACTTAGGGGCATAGATTCGCTCCCCAAAGTACAACAACCCATCACATAGCCAAAACTTCCACGCTTTTCCCTCCTCCACCTCCTTCATGATGTTCTTCATTCTGTGATCATGCTCTAACCCTTCCTTGATATTTTTGTGTAACTCTTCCAATACATGAATCTAACTTCCCCCTAATGTAGGCAACTCATCCTCCTCCTCTAGGACACGGATTTGTGCCTTTCTTCTCAAAGCATCTATGACATCGTTTATCTTGCCTGGCCTATACTCAATGGTCATGTCAAATTTTGTGAGGAAGTCTTTCCACCTTTCATGATTGCATGACAACTTTGATTGTGTCGCGAAGTAACTTGTCGCAACATTTTATGTCTTCACGACAAACAAATTTCCCAACAAGTAGTGTCTCAAGTATGAAAACAATGTACCATTCCAATCATCTTCTTCTATTGAATGGGGTATCTCCATTCACGATCTTGGAGATTTCTTCTCTTAAAGGAAAGTGGATGTATGTTCTGTGTTAAAAAGCCTCTAATGGAAAAGTATGATGCATCCATCTGCACTTCAAACTATTGCTCAAAGCCCAGTAGCTTCAACACAATAATGGTGACAATTTTGTGTTTCAACTCTCCAAATGCAGACTTTCTCCTCTCTGTCCAGTTCCATGCTTTCTGTTTTTTCAACAAGTCAGTCAACGATGCAACAATCTTGGAGTATCCCTTTATGAACTAGAGATAGTAGTTTGCCTATCCAAGCAATACCCTCACATCATGAACTATCTGCAACTCTTCCCAATCTTCAATTTCCTTGAACTTCGTAGGGTCCATGGCACATGCAAATTCATCCTTGGCCAATCCAATGCCCCAAGAACAATATCTTAGTCTACCCAAAAACACACTTATACTTCTTCAAGAACAATTGGTTATTGCACAGTGCCTCAAAGACCCATTCCAAATGTTTCTTATGCTCCTCCATACTTTCACTACACATGACGATGTCATCCAAATACACCACAACGAACTTGTCCAAACACGACTGAAACATATCATTCATCAATGTGCAAAAGGTTGTAGGGGCATTGCACAACCCAAAAGGTATCACTTTGAACTCAAAGCTTCCATATCTCATCACCACGTTTGTCTTCACCTCATCTCCATCTGCAATCTGGACTTGATAATACCCATGTCGCAAGTCAAGATTTGAAACGACTTTGGCCTTGGCTACCTTGTCAAAGCAATCAACAACTAAAATGGGTATCAATTCTTCACAATTTTTTTGTTCAATGCTCGGTGATCCAAACACATCCTCATCTCTGAAGTGTTCTTCTTCTTCTTAAAGAGAATCAGGGAGCCATATGGTGACCTAGATGGATGAATGAAGACAACATCAATCAATTTGGTCAATTCTCACTTCAACTCCTGCAACTCAGGTCAGAGAAATTGATAAGGAGCTCTTGTTGTTGGTTGCAACCCAAAGTCTAGCTCTATAAGATGGTCAACAGTGTGTTACAGTGGTATTACTTTCGACAACTCATCCGAAATTCTGTCCGAAAAATCACCCAACATCTCAGTGAGCTCAAGTGGAACAAGTGTCCCCATTCCATCCTCTTGAACTTCCCCAACAATTCTTGCATAAATATGCGATCCATTCCACCTTGTTTCTCTCTTCATACTCAACGTAGACACAAGTT
>ML817531.1:62028-85660 GCA_009831015.1 Picea engelmannii
CAAGAGTCATGCCCAAGTCCAACCTTGGCATCTCGTGGATGTGCGACACTGCAACGGTTCTCACTTGGTAGCTTGGCTCAATTGAGGATACTTCACCCAGACGATGCCTCTTCACCTAGAGCATACCCATACTCCGTTCTAGGCTATATACGAGTCACATCCTTACTCTATGAAAATCAGTTGTATACTTAGACATTTGTTAACATTATTTAACAATTAGTTAATCTGGCATGCAATAAAAAACATGTGAAACACAAGAGACATAGATATAGTGTGGGCAACACAAACAATTCCTAATACCTGACTTTGTTTATTATATTGCGAAATAGAATCAAATATTTAGAAAGAGGGAACTATTGTCCCAGTTATATAGATGCGAAGTGTCTCATGAGTCTTCCTTATACATTAGAACTTTCTAGACTTGCGGTTCTGTCACACCAGGACTTTCCTTGAACTTGTTCTGCATTGCCTCAGCCTGAGGTGCGCCCCACTTATGTGCCTCGGACCTCCATGTCTCTTGCCTTCGCTTTTTTCTTTTGCCTTTGGTTGTGCACCCTTGTACTCCTATAGGGACTACAAGGGTCACTTGTGTGAAATGTCATGTCTTTTGAGTGTGTCATGCCCCTTTGCAAATTGTCACAATCAACTGAACCATTGCACCCCTCTGTGGAGCTAGTGTGCCTAAACGAGCCTGTTTTCCCATCAATTATTGCATCTCTTGGATCGACAGACCCCATCCTTGGGCACACGCCTCTTGTCTTATGCTCTTCCTTGTGCTGATCATTGTGGCTCTTCATGGGAGTGTCGATGGGGTCGTCCAACCTCTTCGGTGTGCTCATGCTATCGAGGGAAGACGGGTCCTCTACTTGGGCGTGCTCCTAAGTTTCCCCACCCTTGCCCAAACGCAACCCAAGTCTCCGTCATTCGTCGCAAGGGAAAAAGGGTGTGCGCCCCCTTAGGCTTACACATCACTATCGTTCCCCAAGGTTCTCCTGCCCACACCCATAACACAAGTTCTTGCCTAACTAATCGTTTCCTCCTTGTGCTCTTCATCCGTCGTGTCGTTGAATCTACCCAAGGAGCGCGCACGCTCGATGGGAGCCCTGAAAAACCATACATAACCGTACTTGTAAACTAATATAAAAGGTTTGTAGGAATCTATATCCCAAACAAGATATATAACTAAGTAATAGAATTGAAAATTGATTTCAACAATTATGAAATTATAAATTTTATTTAAAAAAAATAAAATTAAGTAAAAATGGAAGAAAAAAATAATTAACATAAAAAAGGAATTAATAAAAAAAACTTTAAAACAAATAAGCTTGGGAAAAAAAAGCTAAACACAAAGAGAATAAGCTTTAAAAAATCAAGCCGAAACACAAAGAGGGGTAAAGAACTCTAAAACTAAAAAGTAAAACAAGGGATTAACAAAGTGTCAAACAAAGGTTGTGACTCTTGAGTACAGTTATTAAAAATTTTGATCATAACATTTTGTTTTAAGTTTTCTTTATACATTTAAATTTGTTATTATTTTTTTAATAGTTAAAGTTATTTAATAGTTAAAATTATTTAATAATGTTCTAATATGTATTTTACATATTTATTATTATTTTTATTTTTTTTAAGATAATAAAAATAAATTATATAATTGTTTATTAATAATAAAGATAGTCATATTTTTTATCATTATATATAACTTAAGTATATATAATTTAAGTGGGAGCTAATAGTTAAGAGCATGTGTTTCTGTATAAAGAGCTACAAATTCAAACAGGTTAAATTATTATTATTAAATATCTTTTTTAATTTTTTCAATATTTATTAATTAAAAAATATGGAAGTTACTTCATTGAACATAAACAATTTTGTTACATTTATGTTGCGTATGTCCACAATCCAATGCACCCAAAAAACCAGGCAGTGCCTCAAAGAGCCATGCCAAATGTTTGTTATGCTCCTTCATACTTTCACTATACATGATGATGTCATCCAAATACACCACAACAAACTTGGCCAAAAACGACTGAAACATGTCATTCATCAATGTGAAAAAGGTTGTAGGGGCGTTGTACAACCCAATAGGTATCACTTTGAACTCACATCTCCCATACCTCATCACCACGGTTGTCTTCACCTCATCTCCATCTGCAATCTGCACTTGATAATACCCATGTCGCAAGTCAAGCTTTGAAAAGACTTTGGCCTTGGCTAGTTTGTCAAAGCAATCAACAACTAAAATGGGTATCAGTTCTTCATAGTTTTTTTGTTCAATGCTCGGTGATCCAAACACATCCTCATCTCTGAAGTGTCCTTTTTCTTTTTAAAGAGAATCAGGGCACCATATGGTGACCTAGATGGATGAATGAAGACAACATCAATCAATTCGATCAATTCTCACTTCAACTCCTCTAACTCAGGTCAGAGCAATCGATAAGGAGCTCTTGTTGGTGGTTGCAACCCAAACTCTAGCTCTATACGATGGTCAATAGTGTGTCACGATGGTATTACTTTCGACAACTCATTCGACATTCTATCCGAAAAATCACCCAACAACTCAGTGAGCTCGGGTGGAACAAGTGTCCCCATTCCATCCTCTTGAACTTCCCCAACAATTGTTGCATAAATCTGCGATCCCTTCCACCTTGTTTTTCTCTTCATACTTAGCGCAGACACAAGTTTCACCTTTCCACCAGACTTCCTTGCAATTGTGCGTACAACCCAAGCCTTTTGTTCACCAAGTATAACCATCTTGTCCATCCATTGCATGAGAACTAAATGTATCCTCCTTAGGAACTCCTGCCCAAGAATCACCTCAAAGGCATCCATAAGCATCATCGTGAAGTTAGCTCGACCTTCCCACTTGTCAAGTTGAATGTGAAATGAGGAACCAACACTAGCCATTGTATTTTCCTTAGAGTTTACTTCCTTCACCACAACTCCACATGGGGAGACTCTAAGTCCTAGCTCCTTTGCTACCTTAGTCTTTAGAAAATTATGTGAGGCACTTGAGTTAGCTAGAGCTTGCATTGTTCTTTCGTTGATAACAAGATCCATGAAACACAAAAGATGATCTTGACTTCCAAGCTTTCCACCCATGGCACCTAACACACCAACCCTTCATATCTTGTTGCAAACCGAGCCTTGCCACTCTTTCTGTATTAAGTGCAAAGGACAAACATAATCACAATACAACATACCCACATTGTGCTCAGCTCCTGCAGATTGTGTGGGAGCACCTCTTGGTTCCAAGGCTCTTCGTTGTAGGTCCTTGTAGATCTTGGTTCGATGCACAAACCATGTCTCTTTTGCCTCAAGTCGTGGTGGGACACTTGACTCGACCTGCCTTGAGTCATCCGTAGTCTACTTTCGTCATACAACTTCATCTGTCTCTATCCAAGGAGTCACACCACCTTGGGTTGCCCCACTTTTAGGTTGTTCAAAGCCTTCCATACTATGCGCTATGTCTAGAGCAAAACTCTTCATTACAAAAATGATCTGATACCATCTGTCACACCCCCAAGATTCATGCCCAAGTCCAACCTTGGCATCTCGTGGATGTGTGACACTGCGATGGTTCTCACTTGGTAGCTTGGCTCAACTAAGGATACTTCACCTAGATGATGCCTCTTCACCTAGAGCATACCCATACTTTGTTCTAGGCTATATACGAGTCACATCCTTACTCTATGAAACTCAGTTGTATACTTAGACATCTGTTAACATTCTTTAACAGTAAGTCAATATGGCGTGCAACAGAAAACATGCTAAACACAAGAGACATAGATATAGTGCGGGCGACAAACAATTCCTAATACCCAACTTCGTTTATTATATTGCGAAATAGAAACAAAGCTTTATAAAGAAGGCACTATTGTCCCAGTTACATAGATGGGAAGTATCTCATGACTCTGCCTTATACATTATAACTTTCTAGACTTGCAGTTCTATCACACCAAGACTTTCCCTAAACTTGTTCCGCATTGCCTCAGCCTGAGGTGCACCCCAATTATGTGCCTCGGACCTCCATGTCTCTTGCCTTCACTTTTTTTCTTGTGCCTTTGGTTGTGCACCCTTGTACTCCTATAGGGACTCCAAGGGTAACTTGTGTGAAACGTCATGTCTTTTGAGTGTGTCACGCCCCTTCGCAAATTGTCACACTCAACTAAACCGTTGCACCCCTCTGTGGACCTAGTGTACCTAAACGAACATGTTCGCCCATCAATTGTTGCATCTCTTGGATCGACACACCCCATCCTTGGGCACATGCCCCTTGTCTTGTGCTCTCCCTTGTGCTGATCGTTGTGACTCTTCATGGGAGTGTCGATGGGGTCGTCCAACCTTTTCGTTGCACTCATGCTACCGAGGGAAGACAGGTCCACTACTTGGGCGTGCTCCTAAGTTTCCCCACCCTTGCCCAAATGCAACCCAAGTCTCCGTTGTTCGTCGCAAGGGAAAAAGGGTGTGCGCCCCCTTGGGTTTACACGTCACTATCGTGCCCCAAGGTGCTCCTGCCCACACCCATAATACAAGTTCTTGCCTAACTAATCGTTTCCTCCTTGTGTTCTTCATCCGCCGTGTCGTCGAATCTACCCAAGGAGCACGCGCGCTCGATGGGTGCCTCAAAAAAACATACATAACCTTACTCGTAAACTAATATAAAAGGTTTGTAGGAATATGTATCCTAAACAAGATCTATAACTAAGTAATAGAATTGAAAACTGATTTCAACAATTATAAAATTATAAATGTTATTTAAAAAAAAAAAAAATTAAGTAAAAATGGAAAAAAAAATAATCAACATAAAAAAGGAATTAATAAAAAAAACTTAAAAACAAATAAGCTTGGGAAAAAAAAGCTAAACACAAAGAAAACAAGGGAAGTTGCTGAGCAACAAGTCCCAAGCTTTTTGTTTGGCTTTGCCATAAATATACATGTTACTACGTATCTAACCAAACCAGTGCTCTTCTTGTGAGAGAGTAGGTGTTATCCCACCTGAGTTAGTTAGTTATCAAACAACGTTTTTTAAAGAATGGTCTTATATTAGCGGGGGATTGTGAAGCCGCGAATAGTGCACATCAGGTCCCAAGATTCTGTTGTTTGAGAAGGATATTTTGCGTTCCATATCTCTCTCGTCATAACAATATTCTCGATCCTTCAGTTCATAAAACGAATTAACAATGAGTCAAAATCAGAATAAGGATTAGAATAGCAATAGTTTGATCATAGTGTTGAAGAAAAACCTTAAGCGGAGTTTGTTCATGCAGATTCTAGTATGTAACATCAGCTTGATCTTTTCTTTCACGGTAATGTTTTACTGCTACCATTTACCGCCTTCTGATCCCTGTTTGCAATTAATCCGAGATCAATATTCTGAAGTCCTCAACATTGTAAGTATAGAAAACATCTAATTTTTATGATGGAAAATTCGTATCAGAACACATTAAATGAATATAATGACAAAAATGATGACTAATGTATAAGATTAAGTTTATTACTGTATATTTTTTTAATTTTTTTTAAGTTGATTATAATTTTGATTCCAATATCTTTTGATTCTTCTAACTGCTTCATAAATTCAAAACAAAAATAAGTTCATGTTAATAAACTAACTCTGCGATGGAGATCGAAAGCCCTTACCTTGACAAGGACTTACATGGAGTGCCATTTGGATAGACAAGCCCGGGCTGGAAGACCAACCCAAATTTGAAGAAGGAAGTCCATTGAATACCATTCCAGACTTTTGTTTCTGATTGGATTCAACATTTATAATACTAGCACAGCCGCTAACTCGCGGCTGGTGAACGTCGAAAGCGGTGGCTTATGGCTGTTAAACGTGGTCATGATTGATGGTAATGCCAGCACAGAAAGGCGGCCACCAAAAGTTAGCCAGCAGAAATTCTGTGAGAATACTTTAATATTTTTTAATCAGATAGATGTGGCAATAAGTTAGTGAATACAGTAATTTTTAAACACTATTAGGTAAATGTAAAAAAGTAAACATATAAACGGATATCTTTATAACAGCTAGGAAGTTAATGGATGAAATCAAAGCCATTTGTAACGACTAAGAATATTCTAGGTATATTTAATCTCGTCCATAAAAAACGTATTAAGAACTAAAAACCTATTAAATGTGCCCATTGTCAATAGGTATTTTTGACGCGATTTATAAGATGACCATCCACGTATCATACATGCACAGACTCACATGTCTTATCAGAAATCATGATCCACCCTAAACTGGGGTCGGAGGGTCGGATGTTGTGCTTAATCCAACTGAGATAGGTGAAGCCAAGTACAGTCAAGTAGCATATGCTTATAGCAAAGGGTCCTAACCAACTCATAGTGACCAATTCAGTCTATCAATATCGAGAATAGGGTAAGTGGGTTATTGAATATGGAATGTTTCGTCTCGGCGGTCACTCCCGACCCAACTTCCGGTTATAAAGGAGCTAAAGTTGGGATGAGAAAATGGGTGAAGCCTGCAGTGACAGAGATTCCTCTACCTTGGGGAAATGAAGCGTGTGAAGTAGGTATATTCCCGGGTTGTCTGATTTGTCTTTTTTAAGAGGGGTGAATGTATGGGTCTCCGCGGCAGGCCCAAAATAACTGAAGTAGCATGTCCCTAATGCTCTTTGATTGCACATACAAAGGTCCTTACCTTTTTCCAACTCCACCTTCTAGTTGCAGAGAATAAGGATATTTTCCTAGTTGCATAGAATATGGTTCCAGAAACGTCTCTCCAAATTCATGGTCATTTTTTTCTCGGTGAAATTGTGTCATAGCTGAAGTTTTGACGGAAATCTCACCGCCAGCTGCAGTCGTGGAAATCTCACTGCCCGCTGCACTCGTGGATGCACATAATTTGCCAGGTAAGTCCCAAGCTAATGTTTTAGTGGAGTTAATATTTTTAACCATGAGTTGAAGAAGAAAGGAACGGAGGTGCAGAAGAAAGGAAGGAACGCTGAGCAGAATGGGAAAATGAAGTTACAAACGACCAGGAAAGCGAGGAGGAAAAATGCAACAGGAAACCAAGGAGGAAATAGAGCCCATCTGTTTTGTGTCAAAAGTAGAGTGTTCTACATGTAAGCCCGAAGGTTTTCGACGTGGAAGCAAAACTGATGGGGCAGACATACAGTAATATATGGCTCGATAAATATGTGCTAACATTTAATGTTTATGAAGTAATTCTAGATTGATCTTTAGCATTACTTCATTCGTTAAAAATAAAAAAACAAATGTGCACTTTAAATCAACTCTAACCTTAAGATATTTTTCCCCTTGCCTGGAGAAGAGGTCAAATAAGAGGAAGAATTGAAAACTTATATTAAAAAGCAACCAAAATTGTATGATTTTCTGAAAAGTTTGCCTAAAACAATTAGGCATAGTTATTAGAAATAGTGAAAATCGATTACTAGGAACTAATAAGCTTTAAAAAGTCAAGATGAAACACAAAGAGGGATAAAGAACTCTAAAACTTAAAAGTAAAACAAGGGATTAACAAAGTGTCACACCAAGGTTGTGACTCTTGAGTACAGTTATTAAAAGTTTTGATCATAACATTTTTTTTTTAAGTTTTCTTTATACATTTAAATTTCTCTTTATACATTTAAATTTGTTATTATTTTTTTAATAGTTAAAGTTATTTAATAGTCGAAATTATTTAATAATGTTCTAATATGTATTTTACAAATTTATTATTATTTTTATTTTTTTAAAATAATAAAAATAGATTATATAAATATTTATTAATAAAAAAGATAATAATATTTTCTATCATTATATATAACTTGAGTATATATAATTTATGTAGGAGCTAACAATTAAGAGCATGTGTTTCTGTATAAAGAGTTACAAATTCAAACAGGTTAAATTATTATTATTAAATATTTTTTTCAATTTTTTCAATATTTATTAATTAAAAAATATGGAAGTTACTCCATTGAACATAAACAATTTTGTTACATTTATGTTGCGTATGTCCACCATCCAATGCACCCAAAAAACCAGATAGTGCCTCAAAGACCCATGCCAAATGTTTCTTATGATCCTCCATACTTTTACTATACATGACGATGTCATCCAAATACACAACGAACTTGTCCAAAAATGACTGAAACATGTCATTCATCAATGTGCAAAAGGTTGTAGGGTCGTTGCACAACCCAAAATGTATCACTTTGAATTCATAGCTCCCATACCTCATCACCACGGTTGTCTTCACCTCATCTCCATCTGCAATCTGCACTTGATAGTACCCATGTCGCAAGTCAAGCTTTGAAAAGACTTTGGCCTTGGCTAGCTTGTCAAATAAATCAACAACTAAAATGGGTATCAATTCTTCACAGTTTTTTTGTTCAATGCTCGGTGATCCAAACAAATCCTTAGCTCTGAAGTGTCCTTCTTCTTCTTAAAGAGAATCAGGGTGCAATATGGTGACCTAGATGGATGAATGAAGACAACATCAATCAATTCGGTCAATTCTCACTTCAACTCCTCCAACTCAGGTCAGAGCAATCAATAAGGAGCTCTTGTTGGTGGTTGCAACCCAAACTCTACCTCTATATGATGGTCAACAGTGTGTCATAGTGGTATTACTTTCGATAACTCATATGACATTCTGTCCGAAAAATCACCCAACAACTCAGTGAGCTCGGGTGGAACAAGTGTCCCCATTCCATCCTCTTGAACTTCCCTAACAATTGTTGCATAAATCTGTGATCCATTCCACCTTGATTCTCTCTTCATACTCAGCGCAGACACAAGTTTCACCTTTCCACCAAACTTCCTTGCAATTGCGTGTACAACCCAAGCCTTTTGTTCACCAAGTATAACCATCTTGTCCATCCATTGCATGAGAACTAAATGCATCCTCCTTAGGAACTCCTACCCAAGAATCACCTCAAAGTCACCCATAGGCATCACCGTGAAGTTAGCTCGACCTTTCCACTTGTCAAGTTGAATGTGAAATGAGGAGCCAACACTAGCCATTGTCTTTGCCTTACAGTTTACTACCTTCACTACAACTCCACATGGGGAGACTTTAAGTCATAACTCCTTTGCTACCTTAGTCTTTAGAAAATTATGTGAGGCACTTGAGTCAGCTAGAGCTTGCATTATTCTTTCGTTGATAACTAGATCCATGAAACACAACTAATGATCTTGACTTCCATGCTTTCCACCCATGGAACCAAACACACCAACCCTTCATATTTTGTTGCAAATCGAGCCTTGCCACTCTTTCTGTATTAAGTGAAAAAGATAAACATAATTACAATACAACATACCCATATTGTGCTCGTCTCCTACAGATTGTGTGGGAGTGCCCCTTGGTTCCAAGGCTCTTTGTTGTAAGTCCTTGTAGATCTTGGTTCGGTGCACAAACCTGGTCTCTTTTCCCTCAATTCATGGTGTGACACTTGACTCGACCTGCCTTGAGTCATCCACGGTCTACTTTCTTCATACAACTTCATCTGGCTCTATCCAAAGAGTCACACCACCCTGGGTCGCCCCACTTTTGAACTCTTCAAAGCCTGCCATACTGTGCACTATGTATCTGCAAAACTCTTCATTGCAAAAATGATCTGATATCATCTGTCAAACCCCCAAGAGTCATGCCCAAGTCCAACCTTGGCATCTTGTGGATGTGTGACACTGCGACGGTTCTCACTTGGTAGCTTCGCTCAAATAAGGATACTTCCCCCAGACGATGCCTCTTCACCTAGAGCATACCCATACTATGTTCTAGGCTATATACGAGTCACATCCTTACTCTATGAAACTCAGTTGTATACTTAGACATTTGTTAACATTCTTTAACAGTTAGTCAATCTGGCGTGCAACAAAAAACATGTGAAACACAAGAGACATAGATATACTACGGTCGACACAAACAATTCCTAATACCCGACTTCGTTTATTATATTGCGAAATAGAAACAAAGCATTACAAATAGGGCACTATTGTCCCAGTTACATAGATGGGAAATGTCTCATGACTCTGCCTTATACATTAGAACTTTGTAGACTTGCGGTTTTGTCACACCAAAACTTTCCTTGAACTTGTTCCGCATTGCCTCAGCCTGAGGTGCACCCCACTTATGTGCCTGGGACCTCCATATCTCTTGCCTTCACTTTTTTCTTCTGCCTTTGGTTTTGCACCCTTGTACTCCGATAAGGACTCCAAGGGTCACTTGTGTGAAACGTCATGTCTTTTGAGTGTGTCACGCCGCTTCACAAATTGTCACACTTAATTGAACCGTTGCACCCCTCTGTGGACCTAGTGCACCTAAACGAGCTTGTTCTCCCATCAATTGTTGCATCTCTTGGATCGACACACCCCATCCGTGGGCACACACCCCTTGTCTTGTGCTCTTCCTTGTGTTGATTGTTGTGACTTTTCATGGGAGTGTCAATGGGGTCATCCAACCTGTTTGGTGCGCTCATGCTGCCGAGGGAAGATGGGTCCACTACTTGGGAATGCTCCTAAGTTTCCCCACCCTTTCCCAAATGCAACCCAAGTCTCTGTCATTCGTCGCAAGGGAAAAAGGGTGTGCGCCCCCTTGGGCCTACACATCACTATCGTGCCTCAAGGTACTCCTGCCCACACCCTGATCTGGATTTTATGAGTAGAAAAAAATGACTATAGATTATTAACAGGTGCTTAACACAAAAAAATAGAGATATAGAAAAATTGGTTTTCTATTCAATAAGGAAATAAGCTGAAACTGTAAAAATGAAGCGGAAACAAGCTTGCTAAAATGGTGGCAGCTTATCTCTAAGAAGAGATGTTACAGTTGCGTTCATTTGCAAGAAGATGATTACAATGAGGCTCTGAAATCCTTTTTACAATAAACAGGAATTCAAAAAACCCTAGACATTCAAAAACCTAACCCTAGGAGATGAAGCACCAAAAGTCACGTGGGCCCTATTTGGGTAAGTTAGTACATCAACTTCCCAGGGTCGTAACTTTTGCATACAATATCTGTTTTAGGTGTATGATAGCCCGTTGGAAAGGTATCATCGAGGAGATTCATTTTCGGGGCTCAATGAATCCTTTAGCTATCATTGAGAAGAGTGATCCCGAAAAACCTTCATTTAGGCCCTCAAAATGGCCCCGGAAGTTAAAACTGCTAAAAATAGTAAATTGCCAAAATTGTTAGAAAACTGTTTTGAGCTAGTTGGAAGAGGTGGGTGGCCATCGATATCCACCTAGATCAATCCTCTCTGCTTAGGAATAAATTGTCTCCATTGCATTGAGTTCCCCCATCAGATGAGGAAATTTTTGTTGAATTTGGTCCTGTGTGAGCCACTTACCTTGGTGCAGGAGCTGCCCTTCTTTGATGACTCGATAAAGATGGATCCTTTGTTGTTGAGTTCCCTTGATCTGTGTGTCCACAATCTAATCGTTGGATGCTTGTTGTATGCAGTCGGGTTGAGCTATGTTGGTGTCAGTTGCTCTGTTATGTCTAAGGTGCCCAATAATGGTGGGAAATAAGGGCGAAGGAGATCCACATTGGACACAAGGTGCAGGAAAAGGAAAGGAGGAATGTTGAACTCAAAAGCATTATTTTCCATGTCCTTGGTGATGGTGTATGACCCATAACGTAGTGGGTGAAGCTTCCGATGGGGTCATGTAAGGCGTTCTTTCTGCAAGTGCAACCAAACTTTGTCGCCCACCTGAAACTGATGTGGCACCCGATGTTGATCATGGCGCTACTTGTAATTGTCATTGGAATTTTGTAGGATATCATGAACCTTTTGGCATATGTGTTGGATCCACTTAATGAACCGAGTGGCTTTTTCAACTTCAGTTAGAGCAGGAGATGCGTTTGTCGAGGTAAACGCAAGGAGAAGTGCAACATCTATGGGACCCAATGGTTGGAATCCCAACCCCACCTGAAAGGGGTTGTGGCCAGTTGAGCTATGTAGGGCTCAGTTGTAGCTATGTTGGACATAAGGAAGGCTCTCATCCCATGTGCGAGGGTGCTTTGAATTATACATGCGAAGGATATGCACAATTATTTGATTCACGACCTCAGTTTGGCCATCTTTCTGGGGGTGGAAGGTTGTATATTTGGTGAGCTTGGTGTCTAGCAGTGACTAGAGGCTCGATCAGAATGTGCTGAGAAATCGACTGTCTCGATCTGAGATATGGTTTGTGGGATTCCAAAATGTACCCAGACTAGTTCAAAGAAGAGCTTGGCAGTGGCCTCTACTGTGATGTTCTTCTTGTAGGCAGCCAAAATCACCATCTTAGAAAAGCAATCAACAACCACAAAAACCAACTCATTTCCACGCTTGGCGGACGGGAGGCCTGACATGTAGTCCATTGAGATGGATTTCCATGGCCTTTTAGGAGTAGAAAGAGGGGTGTACATGCCTTGTTTCTTAGTGGTCGGTTTGGCAATAGCATAGGTAGTGCAGGACCTGATATACTTGCTGACCTCTTGTCAAAGTTTCAACCAGTAGAAATGTTTCTGTAGCATTGCCACTGTCTTTTCGACGTCGAAGTGTTCTGCCACCCGACTATAGTGGGCTTCCCAGATCAGCTTCGCTCGCTCGCTTGATGGAACACAGATATGGCCCAGACGACACAACAACCCATCATGAAGATGGAAATTATCGACAACTATGTTTGCACCCAACATTTGGTAGGTGGTGGAGAAGTCTGGGTCTGTCTCATAGAATTGGGGCCATCCAGAGGTCTCATGGTCGCAAGAGTCTAGCACCGTGGTGAGTGCTGCGACTGGCGGTCTACTGAGGTAATCAACGACGCGATTGGTGCTTCCCATTTTATACTTGATGTTGAGGTGGAATTACTGAAAGTATGTGGACCACTTTTGATGGCGATCATTCTGCAATTTCCCTTGTGTCTGCATGAACTGCAGTGGCTTATGATCAGTGTGGATGATTTTCTCCTTCCCAAGAATGTAATTTCTCCATTGGCGGCAGGCTTGCACAATGGATTACAGCTCTTTGTCGTAAGTAGGGTACTTACGGACAACATCTGATAGTGTCTCACTATGATAGGCCACAGGGTGGCCATGCTGAGTCAGAACGACGCCCACCGCATAGTCTGAAGCATCTGTCTTGATCTCAAAGGGTTGTTGTAGGTATGGTAGTGAAAGTATTTGGGCTGAGCACAAGCACTACTTCAAATCGTCGAACACTTGTTTTTAGGACCGGCCCCACGCAAATTTTGCCTTACCATCACCCCTGGTTATTTGGCTAAGGTCCCATGCAATATGGGAGAATCCCAACATGAACCTGTGGTAGAAATTGGCAAGGCCCAAGAAGCTCCGAAGCTCAGTGAGTGTGGTTGGGGCTGGCCAGTCATGGATGACTTGGATCTTGGCTATATCCACATGTACGCCATGCTGATCAATTATGTAGCCTAGGTAATGGACCCTGTCCATACCGAAGGATCATTTTTCCAAGTTGGCATATAGCTTGTGCTGCCGAAGGGTGTGCAGAACCTCCTGAATATGCTGCAAATGCTTGGCCCAAGTATTGCTGTAAATGAGAATGTCATCCAGATACACCACTACAAAAGTATTGGTGAATGGTCGCAGGATATCGTCCATCATCCTCATGAAAGTGGATGGAGCATTTGCCAAACCAAAAGGCATGACCAACCATTCAAAAAGGCCTTCCTTTGACTTGAAGGCAGTTTTCCATACATCTATCTGTTCTATCAGGACCTGGTGGTAGCCAAACTTCAGATCAATCTTACTAAAGTATTTGGCCCCCGTGAGTTGATAAAGGAGGTCGTTGATTCGGGGAATCGGGTATCGTTTTCTAATTGTGATTTTATTCAGAGCCCGATAATCAATGCAGAGTCATCAGGTTCCATCTTTCTTCTGTACCAGCATGATTGGGCTCCTGCAAGGTGATGAGCTGGGACAAATTTTCCCCATTGTGGAGCAGTTCTTGGATCTATCACTTGATCTCCTCATTCTCTAACAGAGAGTGACAATATACTGGCCCATTGGGCAGCGGTGCGTCGAGGGTTAGATCGATGGGGTGCTTGACCTGGCAGTGCAGAGGTACCTTAGTAGGTGAGGAGAAGATATCTAAGTATTCTTCCACGACCTTATCTACTTGCTTCTGTTGTGTGGAGAATTCAGCCGCAGAGACCCTGGATGTGTCTGTGATCTTTCACTTATTCTTAGAGCGAATCACAAGGAAGAAAAACTTCTCCGTTTGAGAGATGATATTTCTGCATTGCTTAGAAGATATCAAGGAAATAACACTAGGTGGGACTGCCTCGGGTATCCTGTACAATTTCCTGTTCAAAGTAATAATAACAGTACGAGGCCTAGACTCATATACAACATGACGTTTCCATAAATAAGGTTGGCCCAAAGAACATCACAAACTTCGAGAGGAGAAACAACACACAATACCTCATCTTTGAAGGGCTTAATGCCATACGAAAGTCAACATTGTTGGATAACGTGGAGATGACTTGGCGGAGACATCCAATGGTGTAGGGTTGTGGGTGCGGTGTTGTTGGCAGGGCCAACCGCTTGACGACCTCTTCTGAGGTGAGGTTCTTATGGCTACCTCTATCCACAATGAAGTGTAGCGGGGTGCCTTTTACCCACATCTGTGAATGGAAGAGGCGTTCTCCTTCTTCTGGCTCGTCTGGTTCACCAGGCTGGAGCTTGGTGGTAGCAATGGTGGCACTAGGTTCCGCATCAATGATCTATCTTCCCCTTTCTGGTTCTGGCTCAGATTCTGAACCTACATCTGATTCAGAGGCTTTCACTTCGTCCATCAGTGACTGCTTTGAGAGGCAGTCAACAGTGTTATGCCAAGGGATCTTATGTAAGTCACACCACTTCCTGGTATCTTTCTTTGTCTTTCCGGTGTCCTTCTTTGCTCGCGGCTTGGATTAGTTGTCCTAATTACTGTCCATCTTTGCTCTGTCCTTTGTTCTATGGGTTGGGGTCGCTCTTTCCTGGCTTTTATTGTGAGGGGTTCCCAGGCCCAAATTGTTGCGTCTTTTGTTTGAGCTTCTGCTCGATTTTGACAACATATAGGTAGGTTGTGCCCAAGGATGAGATGTCAAAAAATTCTATTTCGGTTTGACAAAAATATGATCATTGGCATTTAGCATCAAGGCTCTCAGGCCTAATCATCACATACGCCTCCTAGCTTATAATCACTTGGCTCACTAGCCTACAAAACATATTTACATTCTCAATTACAACTAGGGCTTGGTAGGGCTTCAAACAAAAGTCTATCAACAAACACATATTTTGTCATTGCCCAACCCTAAATTTGGATGACAACGTTGTTTTCAATCACATTTATGGACACGAACACCATTATTTCTAAGCAATAGAGCTCTACGAAAATTGATACCGTGAATGAGCATAATAGGTAACCATAATAGTTTAGCAGTGAAGCTAAATGTAAATAATATATTTAGAAGTGAAAATAAATGAGCATAATAGGTAACCATAATAGTTTAGCAGTGAAGCTAAATGTAAATAATATATTTAGAAGTGAAAATAGCAATATGATTACAAGTTCACATAAAACATATTGGAGTTGGAGCATTGGCTCTCTCTACAGAGAGAAATGTTTTTTTATCAGCGCTTTAGTGTTTTAGTATGTCTCTTTTCTCTATTGTTGAATTTAAAAATTGCTACCAAAATGTCCTTACATTTGATCTTAACAACTAGGTATCCCAATTTTGGTATGCCTATAGTCCATTGCAAAAGTGAGCGCAAGAATGCATCCAACAAATTGCAATATTGAAATTCTGAAAGAGTTGAGGAGAGGAATATTTTAAAACATACCTTAAGTTTATTTCAAAAATAATGGCACTCTTTGTCCTAAAGGGTGGGATGAATATTGATTGGTCTGTGTGTGATGTCTTTGGTTATGCTTCTTTTTGTTTAATAACAATTTTAAAACAAAATTTAGAGAATTCTTTCTTTTAGAGTTGTTGTTTAATGGAAATAAATTATACTACAAATGTTGTAAATAATTGTAATTTTCAAATAAAATATATTTAATTATATCTATCTATTCAATCAATTTATAATTTTTATTTAATATTATATATTTTCAAAAAATTTATTAATATATTTTAAAAATCAAATTTGAATGTCAAAATATATTGTGTTTGAAAGAATCACAATTACAATATACACTACAAATAAAATTTAAAAGTCAAAATATATTGCTTTTGAAAGAATTACAATTACAATACACATTAGATTACATATAATTTATAATTTTGATTTAATATTATATATTTTTAAAAAATCTATTGAAATTTTCGTAAAATCAAATTTAAGAGTCAAAATATATTGGCTTTGAAAGAATTACAATTACAATATAAACTTAGCCTTAAAAAAGCCAAGTCTTCCCTCAAAATTTGTGGCTGGCCAAACTGTATAAATATTTAAGCATTCTCTCCCAATAAGGGTGGCTACCATTTCATACTAGATAAACATGATTTATGGCTGGTCATACTTCATATATGTTTACGAGATCTCTCCTCGTGAGGATGGTTACAGTTTCATAGATGATGTCAGGTACACGTCGCTGGATATCACGATGATGCTGTAAACAAGCAACCTTTCAATTAAACACTTGTAGTAAATGAAATTGGAAGTCTAATGAGTAGTATTTTTTCCCTTAAAATTAGGTTAGGTTATTTAACAAAGTCACAATTTCAATTAATCTATAATGGAGCGAAAAAAGTTTTAAACCGCATGAAATTTGGATCATAATAGAACTCTAACCATAAATGAAAATATGACCAAGTTTAGATTAAAAAAATACTTCAAAATGAAATCAATTTTCTATCAAATTAGCTTACTTCAATGAAATCAACTCAACTTCTATTTCCAATGAAAAAACATGATTGTTATTCCAAGTCGTACTTACCACTAAATGAACCCTCTTCATGGACCAGAGCATTGATTTTTTTCTAACAGTTGATAGGTGCATTTATGTATTGAGCGTGGAGCTATTTTTGTTGAATATCATCACTGAACTTACTTGAAGAGTTAACGAAGAGATATTGTATTGATGTTCTGTGTATTCAACATCCTACTGTTGACAATTTGATTTAATTATGTGCATCAAAACTTAATACATTTGTAAGTTTGATTTAATTTTGTTCATCAAAACTTAATATTTGTAGGTACATATAGTTCGAAATGACATGTTAAATATTTCCCATAGCCTTGGTAATTGTGTCTTATGTTTATACGCCATATATATTTGCATATATCTTGTAACATTCTCGAGCTTCATGTTCGTTTTCCATATTTTTTTGGGTAGGCATAGTCATTCTTAAACGATTTTTGTCTTTAAACATAGTTACCGACTTAATGAGAACTGTGACCTCAAAACGATAACTCTAGCCCCCAAAACCCATATTTTTGCATAAAAAACATCAAAATCAACCCCCAAATCAAAAAGTGGTGTTACTAGTAGCACCATTTTTTTAAACGGGGTCAAAATTACAACCTTTTTCAAACATGGCCTTCAAAACTCAGACAATAGCTCAAAAAACCTTAAAATCAACACCTAAAAAAAATAAGAAGTTTTTGATATTTTTTTTTCTTTTCAAAACGTTAAAATTTAAGATCATTTGAAATCGTATTTTTATCACTTGGTACCATTAAAACCAAAAACTCAAAATCAACCATCAAATTGAAAAATATTGCTACCGGTAGCACCCATTCTAAAATTGGGGTATGAAAACGACACATTTTTATAATGTGGTAAAATAACTCATCACTACTGTAAACAAAATCATAAAATCAACACTTAAATGTTTATTTTTTAAATCTTATTATCACGCAAAGATCAAGGTAATACATAATGCCATGAAAATATCATAGTATACTTTAAAAATTCATCGTCACTTTTTAATAATTTTTTACTTATAATAATAACAAAGTAAATACAAGTTACATTGAATGAAACATAAATAATTTCTTAAAAGTATTGTTATATTGTCCATATTCAAAACATATGAGCTAAGAAATTTTATTATATTATCCATAATAAAAAACATATCATTCACAAAACATAACAAAAGAATCATAACTTCATGTAATATCATATGTAAGTTCAATGCTCATTTCTAGTTACCATACAAACATCATATGGATAAAAAATGCATAAAATGTTTCATACACTTATTTAGATTGACTCATGGTTTCTAAAATACCATCAGAGTCTACATTATCTTCAGATGAATGATTGAATGAAGATATAGATGATCCATACTCTTCTCTATTGTCGATGAATACACTATCTGAGTGTACATGCATGCCCAACATTTTAAATGTCAAATGCCTTTTAGATCAACGACTAGGTTTAATAGACTCCCATCTTGCATTTATTTATTGTGGCAACAACCTCTTGATAATATATGTTGTCTTGGAGCGAAGAGTTCCTCTCTTTGTCAAATTGAAGTCATAAACAAGTATGTCAACATCATCTAATTCTAATAGGTCAGTGCGACAACGAGTTGTATTTTGACCCTTTCTTTTTTTCTTTCTATTGACATGTTTCTCAACCACCATCTCTGGCTTGTACACACCATTTGATGGGTGTGTACTTGCTGCATACCAATGCACTTCAATTGCAATAAAATCATCACTTTCTTTCTCAATCTTTATAACCATTCCAATCTAGAATGGATAACCATGTCGATCTTCAGTTCCTAGAACTACAATCATGCTACCCTCCTTAATATCTTGTACTGAACCCCTATAAAGGTCTTCCATGGCTTCATGTTTTGGACGTGACCTTCATGAACCAATATACATTTCTCTTTCCTCTACTTGTGTAAACTCAATAACACCTTAAGATTCTTGTTGAACTTCAACATTAATGTTTGTTTCTTCATATTCATTTGGCATATTTTGTGGTTAATAAAATGGAGTTTCAACATTGTATCTTCATTTGTTGAGATCGAAATTATGTCACTTTGACTATTAAAAAAAGACTCCCATCAAACATAATCAACAACATCAAAGTACTCAGATGTATCCTTAATGGACTTTTTAAAATTTTTTTGAGGCATTCAAAATAATCTACATCTCTATTACGCCTCCGTGCATTGTGGATTTCAACAACTAATTGTAAAAATAATAAATTTGATGCAAATATTGGACGATCTGGAATGAACTTAAAAAATGATAAACCTGATGAAGGCCCCCATTTTGTAGTAGTTGAATACTGTTTTCCCCATATAAGTGTTTTCCCATCAATTTTTTTGAAACAAAATTGATGTTGGAAGCTAATGTCATTAAGATGCTTAATACATTTTTCTTCACAATGCAATCCCTGAATAAATCTTCGCATGTCAACAATTTCTTCTAATATATGAAAATAAGGCTATGGAATGTATGCTTTCTTAATACATTCAATCAATGATGGTATACTTCCAACATTTTTCCTCTTCAATATTACTAAAAAATAACTGAACATTTGATCAATATGATCACGAGTGTGTCCAACAAGAAGGAAACCAACTTTCACCTTTTGAAAGATTCCCATTTCAACAAGCATTCTTAGATATCCAAACACAATTTGATTTTTATTTTCACGACTAGTGTTGTTCAACTGTAGATAGAGAAATTGATGAATATTTCTAGACCAGTGAGTGAGCACATGATGAATTATGGTGATGGTTAGATTTTCATCATTATGAATATTTGGAGCTGTGAAGTAAACCCTTGGACACATTTTTCCATTGAAAACCATACAACCAACCAAGTGAAACTAAATGAAATTATCTTCTTATAGATTTTTGGGTGTACGAACAAAATGTGGTAGAAGTGTTTTCTTCTGGTCCATGCCATCAATTATCATACCTAAATATTTGTTTGGAGCATCATAACACTTCTTCTGATGTTTGTACAAATTTTGTCTTTCACTTGATTGTTGATTCTGATGTTCTTGAAGTACTTTGACTATGGAATCTGCAAATGAAAAAAAATGAAAATATTGATCGTATGTTTTCATAGTTGATAACTATTCAATTAAAAAAAAAAAAAAATAGTAAATACATACCTTTTTCTTCCCCTTAAGATTTATCTCTTCTTGATTTAAGAGTAGCACATATACTACAAATCCCCATCCTTGACTTCTTAGGAATACAAATATTGTTGAATTGTTTCTTCCATATTCTTGTAAAATATGCATAAGTAATAAAATTGCCATTTCTTTCAACACCTTCAGCATATCCTTTGTACAAGTTGTAGATTTCCCTCCTTGGGAAATTATCTGGAATATGTATTTTGTCTCTATCTGGCATACACTCTCCATGTTTGGAAAATAAATTACACATCCATAACAATGTAGTGTTTGTGAATGGCCCACTCTCTCGTCCATGATGTACCTTTGAATAAAATGGTGGATATTTTTCCAACCTTGTCTGTATTCTTGATAGATGAAGATTACCAATTGAGTGAATTTTTTTGAAAGCCTTTCTGCAAAGTAAAATATTCCTAATGCGATAATTATATCCTGTAATGGTGGATATCATGCACCCCATCAAATATAAATTTTGCATGCTCTTATTCATTGACAAATATATCTTCCTTTTAGTCAAGGAATATGTCATGTAGTCCATGCTTTTCAAACAATTCTTTTGACAACATTCACTTGAAATAAATTCACTTATGGAAATCGATTTAGTGAGAAATTCTTTCCTAGACCTTGTATAACCAGAATGATTTGGATTGATATTAAAAGGTCTAATCATGGTCCTAGACATAATGTTTCTTTGCAATGTCTCCACTATTTCATCATCCTCACTAGAAGGATTTTCCTTATCACCACAAAGAGTATCAAACAAAACATTGTCAGGAGACTGAACTAGAGAATGTCAATCACCTTGATTTGTTGCAGCTGAATGATTGAGAACATCATCATCAACATTGTGTCTACCATTGACATAATAATATTCATTGCTTTCAAAATCCCCACTTGAGTGAAAATTTTCACCATCATGCTTAGTGCCTTGAAAACCTTCATCAATATCTTGAAAATCCTCACTTGGAGGAAAATCAACATCAACATTGTTGTTTTTTAATTTATCACTCGGGAAAGAGTGTCCACCAATGGCGTAATCATCTTCACTACTTTGAAAATAGCCACTTGAGAGATATTCTTCATCATCCTCATTACTGGCTTGAAAATCCTCACTTGGAGGAAAATCTTCATTATCCTCATCGATACCTTGAAAATCCTCACTTGGAGGGAAATCATCAACACTGATATTGCTTCTTTTAAATTTATCATTCGTGAAAGACTGTCCAACATTGCCATAATCGTCATCATTATTTTTAAAATCCCCACTTGGGGGGAATTCTTCATCATCCTCATTTGTGCCTTGAAAATCCTCACTTGGAGGAAACTCTTCATTAGTACCTTCAAAATCCTCACTTGGATGAAATTCATCATCACCAACACTGCTTTCTTTAAATTCCCCACTCGGGAAAAAGTGTCCACCATTGTCATAATCATCTTCACTTCTTTTAAAATTTCCACTTGAGAGAATTTCTCCATCATTTTCATTGGTGCCTTGGAAATATTCATCGGTACCTTGAAACTCCTCACTTGGAGGAAAATTCTCATCTTGATCATTTAAATGTTGATCATAGTCTCCACTTTGACCTACATATTGATTATTTTCATTATTATTAAACTGTTGAATATATTTATCACCATCATATTCCTCCTCTTCATCATTGGTGCTTTCAAAATCCTCTGATTTAAGACTTTCATGAGGAACATGTTGAATAAAATTGCTTGCACTATGATCAAAATTCTGACTAGCTAAAAAGTACGACGGCTCATTTGCATTTCAAACATTCCTATCACATTTCCTAGTCCCAACATAAGAGGTATGGGAACAATTTTTTGATGTATCAGAAATAAAATCTTCTTTATCTAACGAAGCCACCCCTTCTCTCTGAAAATATAGAATGATACAAATGCTCACCCTCCCTATGACATTATTATAACATGCATAATGATCTTTTCCCTCTAAATGCCCCGCCCCCCAAAAATAATTTCCCTCCAAAATCCCCCTCTCAAAAAATATTCCCAAAATTTCACCCCAAAATATTCCCTCCAAAATTTCTCCCTCAAATTTTTCCCTCCAATTTTTTTCGCTTATTTTTCCTTAAAAATAGAAAACAATTTTTACTCTTTTATTTTGTTATTTACATGTTAAATACAATATTTATCATGTTTATTTATTTATCCCACATTTATTAAACACATTGATGATCCATATAATTTTAGGTATATATGTAGACAATATACCTAATTTTGATTTATCCCACATTCGTTATACTAATAGTAATTTATATCATCTTTGTTATATATACACAGTCTTGTTTTATCTTTTTACATTGTGTGATATAGTGGGTAATATTTGTTAAAGGATTTGGAGCAAGCTACAAGGGAGAAACATCGAGAAGACATCCGAGGAGAATCTATCATTTCAGAGGTTAGTTATTTTTTAAATTCTTACCATTTACCAAAACAACAATTATAAGATTATCTTTGAATCACATAATAATTTTTCATGCGAAGATTAAAAAACCTTAAATTTGTTTAGAAGTTTTTTATTTTTTATTTTTAAAATACCCAACTTTTTTAAAAATTTGAGACTTTTTTCAAAAGCTCTTAACAAAATCCTTAAGATTTTTTGAAAAAAGAAAAAATAAAAAAAGGTCAAATTTAGGTATAGTTTTTAATTTTTTTTATTGTTTTTTACTTAAATTTTATTAGTTTTTATCCCATGGTGGTTACTGGGTAATGTTCGTGCCTTAGCCGCGGGGGGTTGGGGTGATGTTGGGCATCGCCATAGCCCTCCCGCGGTTAAGTCATGGTGCTATGGTCCTTGGCCATGGGGGTTGGGGCGATGCCTGACATCTCCCTAGCCCAACATCGCCCTAGCCTGACCAACCTCGTGGCCAAGCCGTGGGCATGCCCACAGCTTGGCCATGGGGATGTCCGAGCTAGGGTGATTTTGAGCATCGAACTAGCCCCCACGACCAAGGCACGGTCCTGACATAAGCCCAATAACTCCATGGGTCAATTTTTTTTACAAATGGGTAATTTTTTTTTATTTTTTATTTTTTAAATTAGTTTTTATATTCAATGTTGTTTTTCTTAGATTATTATGATATGAAAGGCCTACTTTTTTTTTTTTATCTTAATATAGGAAAATGGCAGGAAAAAGGTTATCTATGAATATATCTAGATCACGATCTGCAATAATGGCATCCAAAAATGTAATAGGAACCTCCATGAATGTTAGGCAAACAAATGACAGCATAACACCTGAGCTATCGACCTGCAATAATGGAATCCAAAAATGTAATAGGAACCTCCATGAATGTTAGGCAACAAAATGATAGCATAACACCTGAGCTATCAAAGACAATGAAGAATGTTAGAGAGTGGAAATTTGTGGAAGGTGAAAACAAACTGGAATATTCTTGGTTTGTTAAAGACAAACAATGCAACAATGGAGATCATATATATTTGTATTGTGCCGAATTAGAACACGTGCAAGGAAATTATCAGACACTTGGCTTGTTACGAGATATATATTTGGTGCC
>ML817531.1:102250-128751 GCA_009831015.1 Picea engelmannii
GCGAATAGTGCACATCAGGTCCCAAGATTCTGTTGTTTGAGAAGGATATTTTGCGTTCCATATCTCTCTCGTCATAACAATATTCTCGATCCTTCAGTTCATAAAACGAATTAACAATGAGTCAAAATCAGAATAAGGATTAGAATAGCAATAGTTTGATCATAGTGTTGAAGAAAAACCTTAAGCGGAGTTTGTTCATGCAGATTCTAGTATGTAACATCAGCTTGATCTTTTCTTTCACGGTAATGTTTTACTGCTACCATTTACCGCCTTCTGATCCCTGTTTGCAATTAATCCGAGATCAATATTCTGAAGTCCTCAACATTGTAAGTATAGAAAACATCTAATTTTTATGATGGAAAATTCGTATCAGAACACATTAAATGAATATAATGACAAAAATGATGACTAATGTATAAGATTAAGTTTATTACTGTATATTTTTTTAATTTTTTTTAAGTTGATTATAATTTTGATTCCAATATCTTTTGATTCTTCTAACTGCTTCATAAATTCAAAACAAAAATAAGTTCATGTTAATAAACTAACTCTGCGATGGAGATCGAAAGCCCTTACCTTGACAAGGACTTACATGGAGTGCCATTTGGATAGACAAGCCCGGGCTGGAAGACCAACCCAAATTTGAAGAAGGAAGTCCATTGAATACCATTCCAGACTTTTGTTTCTGATTGGATTCAACATTTATAATACTAGCACAGCCGCTAACTCGCGGCTGGTGAACGTCGAAAGCGGTGGCTTATGGCTGTTAAACGTGGTCATGATTGATGGTAATGCCAGCACAGAAAGGCGGCCACCAAAAGTTAGCCAGCAGAAATTCTGTGAGAATACTTTAATATTTTTTAATCAGATAGATGTGGCAATAAGTTAGTGAATACAGTAATTTTTAAACACTATTAGGTAAATGTAAAAAAGTAAACATATAAACGGATATCTTTATAACAGCTAGGAAGTTAATGGATGAAATCAAAGCCATTTGTAACGACTAAGAATATTCTAGGTATATTTAATCTCGTCCATAAAAAACGTATTAAGAACTAAAAACCTATTAAATGTGCCCATTGTCAATAGGTATTTTTGACGCGATTTATAAGATGACCATCCACGTATCATACATGCACAGACTCACATGTCTTATCAGAAATCATGATCCACCCTAAACTGGGGTCGGAGGGTCGGATGTTGTGCTTAATCCAACTGAGATAGGTGAAGCCAAGTACAGTCAAGTAGCATATGCTTATAGCAAAGGGTCCTAACCAACTCATAGTGACCAATTCAGTCTATCAATATCGAGAATAGGGTAAGTGGGTTATTGAATATGGAATGTTTCGTCTCGGCGGTCACTCCCGACCCAACTTCCGGTTATAAAGGAGCTAAAGTTGGGATGAGAAAATGGGTGAAGCCTGCAGTGACAGAGATTCCTCTACCTTGGGGAAATGAAGCGTGTGAAGTAGGTATATTCCCGGGTTGTCTGATTTGTCTTTTTTAAGAGGGGTGAATGTATGGGTCTCCGCGGCAGGCCCAAAATAACTGAAGTAGCATGTCCCTAATGCTCTTTGATTGCACATACAAAGGTCCTTACCTTTTTCCAACTCCACCTTCTAGTTGCAGAGAATAAGGATATTTTCCTAGTTGCATAGAATATGGTTCCAGAAACGTCTCTCCAAATTCATGGTCATTTTTTTCTCGGTGAAATTGTGTCATAGCTGAAGTTTTGACGGAAATCTCACCGCCAGCTGCAGTCGTGGAAATCTCACTGCCCGCTGCACTCGTGGATGCACATAATTTGCCAGGTAAGTCCCAAGCTAATGTTTTAGTGGAGTTAATATTTTTAACCATGAGTTGAAGAAGAAAGGAACGGAGGTGCAGAAGAAAGGAAGGAACGCTGAGCAGAATGGGAAAATGAAGTTACAAACGACCAGGAAAGCGAGGAGGAAAAATGCAACAGGAAACCAAGGAGGAAATAGAGCCCATCTGTTTTGTGTCAAAAGTAGAGTGTTCTACATGTAAGCCCGAAGGTTTTCGACGTGGAAGCAAAACTGATGGGGCAGACATACAGTAATATATGGCTCGATAAATATGTGCTAACATTTAATGTTTATGAAGTAATTCTAGATTGATCTTTAGCATTACTTCATTCGTTAAAAATAAAAAAACAAATGTGCACTTTAAATCAACTCTAACCTTAAGATATTTTTCCCCTTGCCTGGAGAAGAGGTCAAATAAGAGGAAGAATTGAAAACTTATATTAAAAAGCAACCAAAATTGTATGATTTTCTGAAAAGTTTGCCTAAAACAATTAGGCATAGTTATTAGAAATAGTGAAAATCGATTACTAGGAACTAATAAGCTTTAAAAAGTCAAGATGAAACACAAAGAGGGATAAAGAACTCTAAAACTTAAAAGTAAAACAAGGGATTAACAAAGTGTCACACCAAGGTTGTGACTCTTGAGTACAGTTATTAAAAGTTTTGATCATAACATTTTTTTTTTAAGTTTTCTTTATACATTTAAATTTCTCTTTATACATTTAAATTTGTTATTATTTTTTTAATAGTTAAAGTTATTTAATAGTCGAAATTATTTAATAATGTTCTAATATGTATTTTACAAATTTATTATTATTTTTATTTTTTTAAAATAATAAAAATAGATTATATAAATATTTATTAATAAAAAAGATAATAATATTTTCTATCATTATATATAACTTGAGTATATATAATTTATGTAGGAGCTAACAATTAAGAGCATGTGTTTCTGTATAAAGAGTTACAAATTCAAACAGGTTAAATTATTATTATTAAATATTTTTTTCAATTTTTTCAATATTTATTAATTAAAAAATATGGAAGTTACTCCATTGAACATAAACAATTTTGTTACATTTATGTTGCGTATGTCCACCATCCAATGCACCCAAAAAACCAGATAGTGCCTCAAAGACCCATGCCAAATGTTTCTTATGATCCTCCATACTTTTACTATACATGACGATGTCATCCAAATACACAACGAACTTGTCCAAAAATGACTGAAACATGTCATTCATCAATGTGCAAAAGGTTGTAGGGTCGTTGCACAACCCAAAATGTATCACTTTGAATTCATAGCTCCCATACCTCATCACCACGGTTGTCTTCACCTCATCTCCATCTGCAATCTGCACTTGATAGTACCCATGTCGCAAGTCAAGCTTTGAAAAGACTTTGGCCTTGGCTAGCTTGTCAAATAAATCAACAACTAAAATGGGTATCAATTCTTCACAGTTTTTTTGTTCAATGCTCGGTGATCCAAACAAATCCTTAGCTCTGAAGTGTCCTTCTTCTTCTTAAAGAGAATCAGGGTGCAATATGGTGACCTAGATGGATGAATGAAGACAACATCAATCAATTCGGTCAATTCTCACTTCAACTCCTCCAACTCAGGTCAGAGCAATCAATAAGGAGCTCTTGTTGGTGGTTGCAACCCAAACTCTACCTCTATATGATGGTCAACAGTGTGTCATAGTGGTATTACTTTCGATAACTCATATGACATTCTGTCCGAAAAATCACCCAACAACTCAGTGAGCTCGGGTGGAACAAGTGTCCCCATTCCATCCTCTTGAACTTCCCTAACAATTGTTGCATAAATCTGTGATCCATTCCACCTTGATTCTCTCTTCATACTCAGCGCAGACACAAGTTTCACCTTTCCACCAAACTTCCTTGCAATTGCGTGTACAACCCAAGCCTTTTGTTCACCAAGTATAACCATCTTGTCCATCCATTGCATGAGAACTAAATGCATCCTCCTTAGGAACTCCTACCCAAGAATCACCTCAAAGTCACCCATAGGCATCACCGTGAAGTTAGCTCGACCTTTCCACTTGTCAAGTTGAATGTGAAATGAGGAGCCAACACTAGCCATTGTCTTTGCCTTACAGTTTACTACCTTCACTACAACTCCACATGGGGAGACTTTAAGTCATAACTCCTTTGCTACCTTAGTCTTTAGAAAATTATGTGAGGCACTTGAGTCAGCTAGAGCTTGCATTATTCTTTCGTTGATAACTAGATCCATGAAACACAACTAATGATCTTGACTTCCATGCTTTCCACCCATGGAACCAAACACACCAACCCTTCATATTTTGTTGCAAATCGAGCCTTGCCACTCTTTCTGTATTAAGTGAAAAAGATAAACATAATTACAATACAACATACCCATATTGTGCTCGTCTCCTACAGATTGTGTGGGAGTGCCCCTTGGTTCCAAGGCTCTTTGTTGTAAGTCCTTGTAGATCTTGGTTCGGTGCACAAACCTGGTCTCTTTTCCCTCAATTCATGGTGTGACACTTGACTCGACCTGCCTTGAGTCATCCACGGTCTACTTTCTTCATACAACTTCATCTGGCTCTATCCAAAGAGTCACACCACCCTGGGTCGCCCCACTTTTGAACTCTTCAAAGCCTGCCATACTGTGCACTATGTATCTGCAAAACTCTTCATTGCAAAAATGATCTGATATCATCTGTCAAACCCCCAAGAGTCATGCCCAAGTCCAACCTTGGCATCTTGTGGATGTGTGACACTGCGACGGTTCTCACTTGGTAGCTTCGCTCAAATAAGGATACTTCCCCCAGACGATGCCTCTTCACCTAGAGCATACCCATACTATGTTCTAGGCTATATACGAGTCACATCCTTACTCTATGAAACTCAGTTGTATACTTAGACATTTGTTAACATTCTTTAACAGTTAGTCAATCTGGCGTGCAACAAAAAACATGTGAAACACAAGAGACATAGATATACTACGGTCGACACAAACAATTCCTAATACCCGACTTCGTTTATTATATTGCGAAATAGAAACAAAGCATTACAAATAGGGCACTATTGTCCCAGTTACATAGATGGGAAATGTCTCATGACTCTGCCTTATACATTAGAACTTTGTAGACTTGCGGTTTTGTCACACCAAAACTTTCCTTGAACTTGTTCCGCATTGCCTCAGCCTGAGGTGCACCCCACTTATGTGCCTGGGACCTCCATATCTCTTGCCTTCACTTTTTTCTTCTGCCTTTGGTTTTGCACCCTTGTACTCCGATAAGGACTCCAAGGGTCACTTGTGTGAAACGTCATGTCTTTTGAGTGTGTCACGCCGCTTCACAAATTGTCACACTTAATTGAACCGTTGCACCCCTCTGTGGACCTAGTGCACCTAAACGAGCTTGTTCTCCCATCAATTGTTGCATCTCTTGGATCGACACACCCCATCCGTGGGCACACACCCCTTGTCTTGTGCTCTTCCTTGTGTTGATTGTTGTGACTTTTCATGGGAGTGTCAATGGGGTCATCCAACCTGTTTGGTGCGCTCATGCTGCCGAGGGAAGATGGGTCCACTACTTGGGAATGCTCCTAAGTTTCCCCACCCTTTCCCAAATGCAACCCAAGTCTCTGTCATTCGTCGCAAGGGAAAAAGGGTGTGCGCCCCCTTGGGCCTACACATCACTATCGTGCCTCAAGGTACTCCTGCCCACACCCTGATCTGGATTTTATGAGTAGAAAAAAATGACTATAGATTATTAACAGGTGCTTAACACAAAAAAATAGAGATATAGAAAAATTGGTTTTCTATTCAATAAGGAAATAAGCTGAAACTGTAAAAATGAAGCGGAAACAAGCTTGCTAAAATGGTGGCAGCTTATCTCTAAGAAGAGATGTTACAGTTGCGTTCATTTGCAAGAAGATGATTACAATGAGGCTCTGAAATCCTTTTTACAATAAACAGGAATTCAAAAAACCCTAGACATTCAAAAACCTAACCCTAGGAGATGAAGCACCAAAAGTCACGTGGGCCCTATTTGGGTAAGTTAGTACATCAACTTCCCAGGGTCGTAACTTTTGCATACAATATCTGTTTTAGGTGTATGATAGCCCGTTGGAAAGGTATCATCGAGGAGATTCATTTTCGGGGCTCAATGAATCCTTTAGCTATCATTGAGAAGAGTGATCCCGAAAAACCTTCATTTAGGCCCTCAAAATGGCCCCGGAAGTTAAAACTGCTAAAAATAGTAAATTGCCAAAATTGTTAGAAAACTGTTTTGAGCTAGTTGGAAGAGGTGGGTGGCCATCGATATCCACCTAGATCAATCCTCTCTGCTTAGGAATAAATTGTCTCCATTGCATTGAGTTCCCCCATCAGATGAGGAAATTTTTGTTGAATTTGGTCCTGTGTGAGCCACTTACCTTGGTGCAGGAGCTGCCCTTCTTTGATGACTCGATAAAGATGGATCCTTTGTTGTTGAGTTCCCTTGATCTGTGTGTCCACAATCTAATCGTTGGATGCTTGTTGTATGCAGTCGGGTTGAGCTATGTTGGTGTCAGTTGCTCTGTTATGTCTAAGGTGCCCAATAATGGTGGGAAATAAGGGCGAAGGAGATCCACATTGGACACAAGGTGCAGGAAAAGGAAAGGAGGAATGTTGAACTCAAAAGCATTATTTTCCATGTCCTTGGTGATGGTGTATGACCCATAACGTAGTGGGTGAAGCTTCCGATGGGGTCATGTAAGGCGTTCTTTCTGCAAGTGCAACCAAACTTTGTCGCCCACCTGAAACTGATGTGGCACCCGATGTTGATCATGGCGCTACTTGTAATTGTCATTGGAATTTTGTAGGATATCATGAACCTTTTGGCATATGTGTTGGATCCACTTAATGAACCGAGTGGCTTTTTCAACTTCAGTTAGAGCAGGAGATGCGTTTGTCGAGGTAAACGCAAGGAGAAGTGCAACATCTATGGGACCCAATGGTTGGAATCCCAACCCCACCTGAAAGGGGTTGTGGCCAGTTGAGCTATGTAGGGCTCAGTTGTAGCTATGTTGGACATAAGGAAGGCTCTCATCCCATGTGCGAGGGTGCTTTGAATTATACATGCGAAGGATATGCACAATTATTTGATTCACGACCTCAGTTTGGCCATCTTTCTGGGGGTGGAAGGTTGTATATTTGGTGAGCTTGGTGTCTAGCAGTGACTAGAGGCTCGATCAGAATGTGCTGAGAAATCGACTGTCTCGATCTGAGATATGGTTTGTGGGATTCCAAAATGTACCCAGACTAGTTCAAAGAAGAGCTTGGCAGTGGCCTCTACTGTGATGTTCTTCTTGTAGGCAGCCAAAATCACCATCTTAGAAAAGCAATCAACAACCACAAAAACCAACTCATTTCCACGCTTGGCGGACGGGAGGCCTGACATGTAGTCCATTGAGATGGATTTCCATGGCCTTTTAGGAGTAGAAAGAGGGGTGTACATGCCTTGTTTCTTAGTGGTCGGTTTGGCAATAGCATAGGTAGTGCAGGACCTGATATACTTGCTGACCTCTTGTCAAAGTTTCAACCAGTAGAAATGTTTCTGTAGCATTGCCACTGTCTTTTCGACGTCGAAGTGTTCTGCCACCCGACTATAGTGGGCTTCCCAGATCAGCTTCGCTCGCTCGCTTGATGGAACACAGATATGGCCCAGACGACACAACAACCCATCATGAAGATGGAAATTATCGACAACTATGTTTGCACCCAACATTTGGTAGGTGGTGGAGAAGTCTGGGTCTGTCTCATAGAATTGGGGCCATCCAGAGGTCTCATGGTCGCAAGAGTCTAGCACCGTGGTGAGTGCTGCGACTGGCGGTCTACTGAGGTAATCAACGACGCGATTGGTGCTTCCCATTTTATACTTGATGTTGAGGTGGAATTACTGAAAGTATGTGGACCACTTTTGATGGCGATCATTCTGCAATTTCCCTTGTGTCTGCATGAACTGCAGTGGCTTATGATCAGTGTGGATGATTTTCTCCTTCCCAAGAATGTAATTTCTCCATTGGCGGCAGGCTTGCACAATGGATTACAGCTCTTTGTCGTAAGTAGGGTACTTACGGACAACATCTGATAGTGTCTCACTATGATAGGCCACAGGGTGGCCATGCTGAGTCAGAACGACGCCCACCGCATAGTCTGAAGCATCTGTCTTGATCTCAAAGGGTTGTTGTAGGTATGGTAGTGAAAGTATTTGGGCTGAGCACAAGCACTACTTCAAATCGTCGAACACTTGTTTTTAGGACCGGCCCCACGCAAATTTTGCCTTACCATCACCCCTGGTTATTTGGCTAAGGTCCCATGCAATATGGGAGAATCCCAACATGAACCTGTGGTAGAAATTGGCAAGGCCCAAGAAGCTCCGAAGCTCAGTGAGTGTGGTTGGGGCTGGCCAGTCATGGATGACTTGGATCTTGGCTATATCCACATGTACGCCATGCTGATCAATTATGTAGCCTAGGTAATGGACCCTGTCCATACCGAAGGATCATTTTTCCAAGTTGGCATATAGCTTGTGCTGCCGAAGGGTGTGCAGAACCTCCTGAATATGCTGCAAATGCTTGGCCCAAGTATTGCTGTAAATGAGAATGTCATCCAGATACACCACTACAAAAGTATTGGTGAATGGTCGCAGGATATCGTCCATCATCCTCATGAAAGTGGATGGAGCATTTGCCAAACCAAAAGGCATGACCAACCATTCAAAAAGGCCTTCCTTTGACTTGAAGGCAGTTTTCCATACATCTATCTGTTCTATCAGGACCTGGTGGTAGCCAAACTTCAGATCAATCTTACTAAAGTATTTGGCCCCCGTGAGTTGATAAAGGAGGTCGTTGATTCGGGGAATCGGGTATCGTTTTCTAATTGTGATTTTATTCAGAGCCCGATAATCAATGCAGAGTCATCAGGTTCCATCTTTCTTCTGTACCAGCATGATTGGGCTCCTGCAAGGTGATGAGCTGGGACAAATTTTCCCCATTGTGGAGCAGTTCTTGGATCTATCACTTGATCTCCTCATTCTCTAACAGAGAGTGACAATATACTGGCCCATTGGGCAGCGGTGCGTCGAGGGTTAGATCGATGGGGTGCTTGACCTGGCAGTGCAGAGGTACCTTAGTAGGTGAGGAGAAGATATCTAAGTATTCTTCCACGACCTTATCTACTTGCTTCTGTTGTGTGGAGAATTCAGCCGCAGAGACCCTGGATGTGTCTGTGATCTTTCACTTATTCTTAGAGCGAATCACAAGGAAGAAAAACTTCTCCGTTTGAGAGATGATATTTCTGCATTGCTTAGAAGATATCAAGGAAATAACACTAGGTGGGACTGCCTCGGGTATCCTGTACAATTTCCTGTTCAAAGTAATAATAACAGTACGAGGCCTAGACTCATATACAACATGACGTTTCCATAAATAAGGTTGGCCCAAAGAACATCACAAACTTCGAGAGGAGAAACAACACACAATACCTCATCTTTGAAGGGCTTAATGCCATACGAAAGTCAACATTGTTGGATAACGTGGAGATGACTTGGCGGAGACATCCAATGGTGTAGGGTTGTGGGTGCGGTGTTGTTGGCAGGGCCAACCGCTTGACGACCTCTTCTGAGGTGAGGTTCTTATGGCTACCTCTATCCACAATGAAGTGTAGCGGGGTGCCTTTTACCCACATCTGTGAATGGAAGAGGCGTTCTCCTTCTTCTGGCTCGTCTGGTTCACCAGGCTGGAGCTTGGTGGTAGCAATGGTGGCACTAGGTTCCGCATCAATGATCTATCTTCCCCTTTCTGGTTCTGGCTCAGATTCTGAACCTACATCTGATTCAGAGGCTTTCACTTCGTCCATCAGTGACTGCTTTGAGAGGCAGTCAACAGTGTTATGCCAAGGGATCTTATGTAAGTCACACCACTTCCTGGTATCTTTCTTTGTCTTTCCGGTGTCCTTCTTTGCTCGCGGCTTGGATTAGTTGTCCTAATTACTGTCCATCTTTGCTCTGTCCTTTGTTCTATGGGTTGGGGTCGCTCTTTCCTGGCTTTTATTGTGAGGGGTTCCCAGGCCCAAATTGTTGCGTCTTTTGTTTGAGCTTCTGCTCGATTTTGACAACATATAGGTAGGTTGTGCCCAAGGATGAGATGTCAAAAAATTCTATTTCGGTTTGACAAAAATATGATCATTGGCATTTAGCATCAAGGCTCTCAGGCCTAATCATCACATACGCCTCCTAGCTTATAATCACTTGGCTCACTAGCCTACAAAACATATTTACATTCTCAATTACAACTAGGGCTTGGTAGGGCTTCAAACAAAAGTCTATCAACAAACACATATTTTGTCATTGCCCAACCCTAAATTTGGATGACAACGTTGTTTTCAATCACATTTATGGACACGAACACCATTATTTCTAAGCAATAGAGCTCTACGAAAATTGATACCGTGAATGAGCATAATAGGTAACCATAATAGTTTAGCAGTGAAGCTAAATGTAAATAATATATTTAGAAGTGAAAATAAATGAGCATAATAGGTAACCATAATAGTTTAGCAGTGAAGCTAAATGTAAATAATATATTTAGAAGTGAAAATAGCAATATGATTACAAGTTCACATAAAACATATTGGAGTTGGAGCATTGGCTCTCTCTACAGAGAGAAATGTTTTTTTATCAGCGCTTTAGTGTTTTAGTATGTCTCTTTTCTCTATTGTTGAATTTAAAAATTGCTACCAAAATGTCCTTACATTTGATCTTAACAACTAGGTATCCCAATTTTGGTATGCCTATAGTCCATTGCAAAAGTGAGCGCAAGAATGCATCCAACAAATTGCAATATTGAAATTCTGAAAGAGTTGAGGAGAGGAATATTTTAAAACATACCTTAAGTTTATTTCAAAAATAATGGCACTCTTTGTCCTAAAGGGTGGGATGAATATTGATTGGTCTGTGTGTGATGTCTTTGGTTATGCTTCTTTTTGTTTAATAACAATTTTAAAACAAAATTTAGAGAATTCTTTCTTTTAGAGTTGTTGTTTAATGGAAATAAATTATACTACAAATGTTGTAAATAATTGTAATTTTCAAATAAAATATATTTAATTATATCTATCTATTCAATCAATTTATAATTTTTATTTAATATTATATATTTTCAAAAAATTTATTAATATATTTTAAAAATCAAATTTGAATGTCAAAATATATTGTGTTTGAAAGAATCACAATTACAATATACACTACAAATAAAATTTAAAAGTCAAAATATATTGCTTTTGAAAGAATTACAATTACAATACACATTAGATTACATATAATTTATAATTTTGATTTAATATTATATATTTTTAAAAAATCTATTGAAATTTTCGTAAAATCAAATTTAAGAGTCAAAATATATTGGCTTTGAAAGAATTACAATTACAATATAAACTTAGCCTTAAAAAAGCCAAGTCTTCCCTCAAAATTTGTGGCTGGCCAAACTGTATAAATATTTAAGCATTCTCTCCCAATAAGGGTGGCTACCATTTCATACTAGATAAACATGATTTATGGCTGGTCATACTTCATATATGTTTACGAGATCTCTCCTCGTGAGGATGGTTACAGTTTCATAGATGATGTCAGGTACACGTCGCTGGATATCACGATGATGCTGTAAACAAGCAACCTTTCAATTAAACACTTGTAGTAAATGAAATTGGAAGTCTAATGAGTAGTATTTTTTCCCTTAAAATTAGGTTAGGTTATTTAACAAAGTCACAATTTCAATTAATCTATAATGGAGCGAAAAAAGTTTTAAACCGCATGAAATTTGGATCATAATAGAACTCTAACCATAAATGAAAATATGACCAAGTTTAGATTAAAAAAATACTTCAAAATGAAATCAATTTTCTATCAAATTAGCTTACTTCAATGAAATCAACTCAACTTCTATTTCCAATGAAAAAACATGATTGTTATTCCAAGTCGTACTTACCACTAAATGAACCCTCTTCATGGACCAGAGCATTGATTTTTTTCTAACAGTTGATAGGTGCATTTATGTATTGAGCGTGGAGCTATTTTTGTTGAATATCATCACTGAACTTACTTGAAGAGTTAACGAAGAGATATTGTATTGATGTTCTGTGTATTCAACATCCTACTGTTGACAATTTGATTTAATTATGTGCATCAAAACTTAATACATTTGTAAGTTTGATTTAATTTTGTTCATCAAAACTTAATATTTGTAGGTACATATAGTTCGAAATGACATGTTAAATATTTCCCATAGCCTTGGTAATTGTGTCTTATGTTTATACGCCATATATATTTGCATATATCTTGTAACATTCTCGAGCTTCATGTTCGTTTTCCATATTTTTTTGGGTAGGCATAGTCATTCTTAAACGATTTTTGTCTTTAAACATAGTTACCGACTTAATGAGAACTGTGACCTCAAAACGATAACTCTAGCCCCCAAAACCCATATTTTTGCATAAAAAACATCAAAATCAACCCCCAAATCAAAAAGTGGTGTTACTAGTAGCACCATTTTTTTAAACGGGGTCAAAATTACAACCTTTTTCAAACATGGCCTTCAAAACTCAGACAATAGCTCAAAAAACCTTAAAATCAACACCTAAAAAAAATAAGAAGTTTTTGATATTTTTTTTTCTTTTCAAAACGTTAAAATTTAAGATCATTTGAAATCGTATTTTTATCACTTGGTACCATTAAAACCAAAAACTCAAAATCAACCATCAAATTGAAAAATATTGCTACCGGTAGCACCCATTCTAAAATTGGGGTATGAAAACGACACATTTTTATAATGTGGTAAAATAACTCATCACTACTGTAAACAAAATCATAAAATCAACACTTAAATGTTTATTTTTTAAATCTTATTATCACGCAAAGATCAAGGTAATACATAATGCCATGAAAATATCATAGTATACTTTAAAAATTCATCGTCACTTTTTAATAATTTTTTACTTATAATAATAACAAAGTAAATACAAGTTACATTGAATGAAACATAAATAATTTCTTAAAAGTATTGTTATATTGTCCATATTCAAAACATATGAGCTAAGAAATTTTATTATATTATCCATAATAAAAAACATATCATTCACAAAACATAACAAAAGAATCATAACTTCATGTAATATCATATGTAAGTTCAATGCTCATTTCTAGTTACCATACAAACATCATATGGATAAAAAATGCATAAAATGTTTCATACACTTATTTAGATTGACTCATGGTTTCTAAAATACCATCAGAGTCTACATTATCTTCAGATGAATGATTGAATGAAGATATAGATGATCCATACTCTTCTCTATTGTCGATGAATACACTATCTGAGTGTACATGCATGCCCAACATTTTAAATGTCAAATGCCTTTTAGATCAACGACTAGGTTTAATAGACTCCCATCTTGCATTTATTTATTGTGGCAACAACCTCTTGATAATATATGTTGTCTTGGAGCGAAGAGTTCCTCTCTTTGTCAAATTGAAGTCATAAACAAGTATGTCAACATCATCTAATTCTAATAGGTCAGTGCGACAACGAGTTGTATTTTGACCCTTTCTTTTTTTCTTTCTATTGACATGTTTCTCAACCACCATCTCTGGCTTGTACACACCATTTGATGGGTGTGTACTTGCTGCATACCAATGCACTTCAATTGCAATAAAATCATCACTTTCTTTCTCAATCTTTATAACCATTCCAATCTAGAATGGATAACCATGTCGATCTTCAGTTCCTAGAACTACAATCATGCTACCCTCCTTAATATCTTGTACTGAACCCCTATAAAGGTCTTCCATGGCTTCATGTTTTGGACGTGACCTTCATGAACCAATATACATTTCTCTTTCCTCTACTTGTGTAAACTCAATAACACCTTAAGATTCTTGTTGAACTTCAACATTAATGTTTGTTTCTTCATATTCATTTGGCATATTTTGTGGTTAATAAAATGGAGTTTCAACATTGTATCTTCATTTGTTGAGATCGAAATTATGTCACTTTGACTATTAAAAAAAGACTCCCATCAAACATAATCAACAACATCAAAGTACTCAGATGTATCCTTAATGGACTTTTTAAAATTTTTTTGAGGCATTCAAAATAATCTACATCTCTATTACGCCTCCGTGCATTGTGGATTTCAACAACTAATTGTAAAAATAATAAATTTGATGCAAATATTGGACGATCTGGAATGAACTTAAAAAATGATAAACCTGATGAAGGCCCCCATTTTGTAGTAGTTGAATACTGTTTTCCCCATATAAGTGTTTTCCCATCAATTTTTTTGAAACAAAATTGATGTTGGAAGCTAATGTCATTAAGATGCTTAATACATTTTTCTTCACAATGCAATCCCTGAATAAATCTTCGCATGTCAACAATTTCTTCTAATATATGAAAATAAGGCTATGGAATGTATGCTTTCTTAATACATTCAATCAATGATGGTATACTTCCAACATTTTTCCTCTTCAATATTACTAAAAAATAACTGAACATTTGATCAATATGATCACGAGTGTGTCCAACAAGAAGGAAACCAACTTTCACCTTTTGAAAGATTCCCATTTCAACAAGCATTCTTAGATATCCAAACACAATTTGATTTTTATTTTCACGACTAGTGTTGTTCAACTGTAGATAGAGAAATTGATGAATATTTCTAGACCAGTGAGTGAGCACATGATGAATTATGGTGATGGTTAGATTTTCATCATTATGAATATTTGGAGCTGTGAAGTAAACCCTTGGACACATTTTTCCATTGAAAACCATACAACCAACCAAGTGAAACTAAATGAAATTATCTTCTTATAGATTTTTGGGTGTACGAACAAAATGTGGTAGAAGTGTTTTCTTCTGGTCCATGCCATCAATTATCATACCTAAATATTTGTTTGGAGCATCATAACACTTCTTCTGATGTTTGTACAAATTTTGTCTTTCACTTGATTGTTGATTCTGATGTTCTTGAAGTACTTTGACTATGGAATCTGCAAATGAAAAAAAATGAAAATATTGATCGTATGTTTTCATAGTTGATAACTATTCAATTAAAAAAAAAAAAAAATAGTAAATACATACCTTTTTCTTCCCCTTAAGATTTATCTCTTCTTGATTTAAGAGTAGCACATATACTACAAATCCCCATCCTTGACTTCTTAGGAATACAAATATTGTTGAATTGTTTCTTCCATATTCTTGTAAAATATGCATAAGTAATAAAATTGCCATTTCTTTCAACACCTTCAGCATATCCTTTGTACAAGTTGTAGATTTCCCTCCTTGGGAAATTATCTGGAATATGTATTTTGTCTCTATCTGGCATACACTCTCCATGTTTGGAAAATAAATTACACATCCATAACAATGTAGTGTTTGTGAATGGCCCACTCTCTCGTCCATGATGTACCTTTGAATAAAATGGTGGATATTTTTCCAACCTTGTCTGTATTCTTGATAGATGAAGATTACCAATTGAGTGAATTTTTTTGAAAGCCTTTCTGCAAAGTAAAATATTCCTAATGCGATAATTATATCCTGTAATGGTGGATATCATGCACCCCATCAAATATAAATTTTGCATGCTCTTATTCATTGACAAATATATCTTCCTTTTAGTCAAGGAATATGTCATGTAGTCCATGCTTTTCAAACAATTCTTTTGACAACATTCACTTGAAATAAATTCACTTATGGAAATCGATTTAGTGAGAAATTCTTTCCTAGACCTTGTATAACCAGAATGATTTGGATTGATATTAAAAGGTCTAATCATGGTCCTAGACATAATGTTTCTTTGCAATGTCTCCACTATTTCATCATCCTCACTAGAAGGATTTTCCTTATCACCACAAAGAGTATCAAACAAAACATTGTCAGGAGACTGAACTAGAGAATGTCAATCACCTTGATTTGTTGCAGCTGAATGATTGAGAACATCATCATCAACATTGTGTCTACCATTGACATAATAATATTCATTGCTTTCAAAATCCCCACTTGAGTGAAAATTTTCACCATCATGCTTAGTGCCTTGAAAACCTTCATCAATATCTTGAAAATCCTCACTTGGAGGAAAATCAACATCAACATTGTTGTTTTTTAATTTATCACTCGGGAAAGAGTGTCCACCAATGGCGTAATCATCTTCACTACTTTGAAAATAGCCACTTGAGAGATATTCTTCATCATCCTCATTACTGGCTTGAAAATCCTCACTTGGAGGAAAATCTTCATTATCCTCATCGATACCTTGAAAATCCTCACTTGGAGGGAAATCATCAACACTGATATTGCTTCTTTTAAATTTATCATTCGTGAAAGACTGTCCAACATTGCCATAATCGTCATCATTATTTTTAAAATCCCCACTTGGGGGGAATTCTTCATCATCCTCATTTGTGCCTTGAAAATCCTCACTTGGAGGAAACTCTTCATTAGTACCTTCAAAATCCTCACTTGGATGAAATTCATCATCACCAACACTGCTTTCTTTAAATTCCCCACTCGGGAAAAAGTGTCCACCATTGTCATAATCATCTTCACTTCTTTTAAAATTTCCACTTGAGAGAATTTCTCCATCATTTTCATTGGTGCCTTGGAAATATTCATCGGTACCTTGAAACTCCTCACTTGGAGGAAAATTCTCATCTTGATCATTTAAATGTTGATCATAGTCTCCACTTTGACCTACATATTGATTATTTTCATTATTATTAAACTGTTGAATATATTTATCACCATCATATTCCTCCTCTTCATCATTGGTGCTTTCAAAATCCTCTGATTTAAGACTTTCATGAGGAACATGTTGAATAAAATTGCTTGCACTATGATCAAAATTCTGACTAGCTAAAAAGTACGACGGCTCATTTGCATTTCAAACATTCCTATCACATTTCCTAGTCCCAACATAAGAGGTATGGGAACAATTTTTTGATGTATCAGAAATAAAATCTTCTTTATCTAACGAAGCCACCCCTTCTCTCTGAAAATATAGAATGATACAAATGCTCACCCTCCCTATGACATTATTATAACATGCATAATGATCTTTTCCCTCTAAATGCCCCGCCCCCCAAAAATAATTTCCCTCCAAAATCCCCCTCTCAAAAAATATTCCCAAAATTTCACCCCAAAATATTCCCTCCAAAATTTCTCCCTCAAATTTTTCCCTCCAATTTTTTTCGCTTATTTTTCCTTAAAAATAGAAAACAATTTTTACTCTTTTATTTTGTTATTTACATGTTAAATACAATATTTATCATGTTTATTTATTTATCCCACATTTATTAAACACATTGATGATCCATATAATTTTAGGTATATATGTAGACAATATACCTAATTTTGATTTATCCCACATTCGTTATACTAATAGTAATTTATATCATCTTTGTTATATATACACAGTCTTGTTTTATCTTTTTACATTGTGTGATATAGTGGGTAATATTTGTTAAAGGATTTGGAGCAAGCTACAAGGGAGAAACATCGAGAAGACATCCGAGGAGAATCTATCATTTCAGAGGTTAGTTATTTTTTAAATTCTTACCATTTACCAAAACAACAATTATAAGATTATCTTTGAATCACATAATAATTTTTCATGCGAAGATTAAAAAACCTTAAATTTGTTTAGAAGTTTTTTATTTTTTATTTTTAAAATACCCAACTTTTTTAAAAATTTGAGACTTTTTTCAAAAGCTCTTAACAAAATCCTTAAGATTTTTTGAAAAAAGAAAAAATAAAAAAAGGTCAAATTTAGGTATAGTTTTTAATTTTTTTTATTGTTTTTTACTTAAATTTTATTAGTTTTTATCCCATGGTGGTTACTGGGTAATGTTCGTGCCTTAGCCGCGGGGGGTTGGGGTGATGTTGGGCATCGCCATAGCCCTCCCGCGGTTAAGTCATGGTGCTATGGTCCTTGGCCATGGGGGTTGGGGCGATGCCTGACATCTCCCTAGCCCAACATCGCCCTAGCCTGACCAACCTCGTGGCCAAGCCGTGGGCATGCCCACAGCTTGGCCATGGGGATGTCCGAGCTAGGGTGATTTTGAGCATCGAACTAGCCCCCACGACCAAGGCACGGTCCTGACATAAGCCCAATAACTCCATGGGTCAATTTTTTTTACAAATGGGTAATTTTTTTTTATTTTTTATTTTTTAAATTAGTTTTTATATTCAATGTTGTTTTTCTTAGATTATTATGATATGAAAGGCCTACTTTTTTTTTTTTATCTTAATATAGGAAAATGGCAGGAAAAAGGTTATCTATGAATATATCTAGATCACGATCTGCAATAATGGCATCCAAAAATGTAATAGGAACCTCCATGAATGTTAGGCAAACAAATGACAGCATAACACCTGAGCTATCGACCTGCAATAATGGAATCCAAAAATGTAATAGGAACCTCCATGAATGTTAGGCAACAAAATGATAGCATAACACCTGAGCTATCAAAGACAATGAAGAATGTTAGAGAGTGGAAATTTGTGGAAGGTGAAAACAAACTGGAATATTCTTGGTTTGTTAAAGACAAACAATGCAACAATGGAGATCATATATATTTGTATTGTGCCGAATTAGAACACGTGCAAGGAAATTATCAGACACTTGGCTTGTTACGAGATATATATTTGGTGCCAACCACATATATTGTTTATGCACTTGTCAAACAAGAGAGAACTTATATGAAGTTTAGATATTGTTTCAAATTGAACAATTATAACAAGAATGAATGTTTTTTAGAATTATGTGCATTCATTATTGATGACATTGAGAAAGGAAATGTAAATTTTTTTATTTCTATTTTTGTGTCATTTATTATTTTTATTATCATGGTAATGTTTTAATTTGATTTAACATGAAAATGTTATATTTTATTTTTACAAGATTTTGAACGACTTTCACATATGTTAGTGGGGATTTACTCTCTAGAGAATAATATCATGGATGTCATCAACGCTTTTCATATTCAAAAGACACAAGAAGGAAGAAAAAAGAAACAAAAAGTAATGGAGGTTGAACCTGCAAGAGTATACAGAGAAGAACATGAAAGAAGAAAGAAAAATCTTCATTCTAAAAAATCCTAAAAGGGTTACATTTGAAAATGAGGAAACTCCAAATGAAGATTTTGTTGAGATTGGTCCCAATGAGTTTATCACTGATTCTCGCAAAAATAAAAAAACAAGATAAATGCAAAAGAACGATGGATGATGATGAGTCTATTCATATTGATTATGAAGAAATCATTGATTTAGATGAAACACATTTAAATCATAAGAGGAATAAAACAAATGTTGATAACATTTAAGAAGCCATCGTTAGCTTAGAATATTATAGTGAAAGTCCTAAAGGTAGCAGAGAAATAATAACACCAGATGTTGATCTAGAGGATGATATTATGAAAACAACACAAAATGCCATTCGAAATAGAATGAGGACTGCAAACTTAGTTGATGATGGCCACACATTTCAGTTGAATGTGAAACAACTTTATAAACCCACATAAGGGCAGAAAAAATACCAAATTAGAAAACCATTAGAAAACCATATCACTTGCATATTCACAATTTGAAAGCATTGATTAGGTACAATCCATATGCACATGTGGTTGACTACCTAGTTCTTTTTGACCCAATGGAAGTTCCTACAAGGAAAGAATTTGATAGATCAAAATGTTTTGACTACAAATATTATGTGATTGGAAGAAATCGTTTTGCAGAGGCTAGAAGAGAATTGATGCAAGAATATCCCAATAATCTTCTTTTTGAGTCATTCAAATGCATAATTTATACCGTTTTAACAGATTCAGAAGCAAAGTTACTGGCATGGGATCTTAACACAGACAATGAGTACATAATGTCTATGACCTTCATTCAAAGGGTGAGATTTAGCCATAATGAATTTTCTGAAATATGTCATGGGGAGAGATCGAATGTTGATGTTAAGTTTTAGAAGCAATGTTGTATGGAAATAAGATTCCCACTTGATGATGAAAATACAAAAGAAAAAAATCGCAATGGAAGTGATATATTTAGAGTTGTGTATAACTATTTTCAATTGGGATTTAGAACTGAACATGTATGAGATTTGATAGATGAGATCTTCACCCTATGAGAAAATATTAGTATAAAAAATCAGAGAGTTAAGAAGGCCAAACCATTGATATGTGGCACGAGTAAGATAGGTCCTGACATAAAACATATTCCAGTTGATATGACTATAACACCTTGGAGATCAATACAAGGAGTGAAGGATGATAAACTTATCATAACTATATTATCATGTGTTAGGTCGGGAGAATTGTCAATGGAAGAAATGTGTGATGAATTTAAAAAGTAAGTCTGTTGAGTTACTTTTATTTATGTTAGGTCAAAAAAATTATTTTTTTTCAGTTTAACATATCGGTTTAACATTATTTTTGTTCTATTTAGTTACAAGGTGTATATGAAAATACAAGATGAAATGGCCAAGATGATGAATGAAGAAAGTTGGGATGATGTTAAACTCAACTATCCAGATCTAAGCTCTTCAACAGTATTGAAACAATTTTTTGTTGCATTCAAAAATGTATGTTGATTTATTACATTCATATTATTCGTTTGTAAGTTAATTTATTTCTATTTCTATTTTAATAGTTATAGATTTATAACTATATGCATGTTTGTTTCATTAAAGATGCCAAAGAAGAATGCAAATGGAGCACCTGAAACTTTGAAAGTTTTATTCAAAAAGCCAAGTTTGAAAGAGAAAGAAGAAGATGTGTTCAAAATGTTCAACTTGTTGATACCCTTGATCACTACATTTGGAATGGGCTCGACACTGTTCAATATAAAGTGATCTTAGGTGATTGTGAAGAACTTGCAAATATTGTTCCTAAAAAAGAATACTCCCTAGTTATTGCAGATATCCGTCATGGTTATAATATCCAAAACATTGGATATAATATTGAGTTTTATACTTACCAAGCTTTCAGTAAAGTGGTTATGGAATTTACAGAAGTTACAACATCACCATTTTGGAGATTTCTAGTATTTCATTCAGACACACAACAAGGACTAGTACAATCAAGCTTCAAGGGGAAATACAATACAAGGATGTAGTTTATTTGGTAAGATATTGAAAGTGTATATTTATCAATTAAGATTAGAAAACAATTTTATTAATTCACAAGTTAATTGAATTTGCACTTATTTATGTTGCAGGCACAAGCCTAATATTCAGAGCTCCAAGAGAGAATCATTTAAACATGATTTTGAGAGTATACATTTTGCAACTTGGACAAAAGATGATTCTTATAATTCTATTGTTGCCAATGCAAAGGATGGAGTGACTCCTAGTAGTATATTAGTATACAATGTTGTGGTTAGAAAACTAACATATGAGGAAAAAGATTTGAAAGGATAGATGGTTATCATTTATCAAAAACCACAAACATTAATTAATTATTCTATAGATACATTTTCAAATGAAGGAGATTGGGTTTTGAATTTGTTCTCAGGTTCACGTAAGAATTATGATCTAATGTTTATGAAATCATACTTCAACCTTATATTATTTTTAATTTATGTCTTTTTACAGTATCTAACTTCATTATTTATTTTGTATTTTGTGATTAGGTACAACATTAACGTGTTGCCTACAGAACGGAAGGAATTGCATAGCCATTGAAAGTGACCCAATGCAGTGCAATTTTATTCAACAAAGAATTAATGTTATTCCAACTGTTCCATATGAAAGGCAAGAAGTTGGTTTGAGGAAAGAAGATTTTAGTGAATCAAAGGTGGAAATTTTTTCAAAGGAACCTCAAGTACCATTAGGATGAATGATTGGAAATGATCACTTTGGAGAACTTGTAGATATCAAATAACCAATGGAAGAACAAAATGACACAATGGAAGCACAAAATGACGTCGAAGAAGATAATAATGTGTCTGTTGAGAATGATGAATTTGAGACATATGATATTGTTGATTAGTTTAAAGATGCCTTTGAAGACGATGCTTAATTTTGCAAACTTTTGATGAGCTATAACTATAATGTTTTGAATTTCATATTTTAAAATAAGAATAAAGATGTATCTATTGTTGTTATGTAATGAATTTTTTTTTTTTTCCATTTTATTTGTATGTGAATCACACATTGGAAAATTTTATTAAATGTTGTCATTTTTTTTACTTCAAATGTATAAAAATATGAAAGAAAATGATATATTTTTTATAAAATTTTGATTTTTTTGTTCAATTATGTCCATAAAAACGCTTTATTTTACATGCTATTTTAAGGAATATGTACTAAAATGTATAAGTTTTTTTTTTTATTATATATGGCTATAAAATGTGTGTTTTTTTGCTAAATATTTATAAATAGTGTTATTTAACTACAATTGTTTTTCGATTTATGGAAATAAAGGTAAACAATGTGTTAAAAATGATGTTTTTTACTATATTTAAAAAACATGGAACAATAAATTAATTAAGGGGACAAATCATAAAATATATTTTTAAGATTGAAAGAAGCATGGAAAAAAGACTAAAAGCACCGTTGAATATTTTATTTTTTTTTAGAAAAAATTGAAAATAGATGAAAAATAAGCATTTAAAAAAATAATGTGGAAACATTGTGGATCGAAAAATTTAAAATATTGAAAACCACCTAAAAATGGAGGGGGTGTGCTACCAATAGCACCATTTTTAAAAACCTTCTAAAAAATTGAACCCAAAAACGAGAACTCTGTAAGTTGGTAACTATGTTTTTAAACAATGTACTTCTTGATTAGTGTTTTAATTTATTTCCTCATAATGGTGTATGTCAGATTTTGAGGATGGTCAAATTATGATCTGAGGATGGACAATTCAAATTCTTTTATATTAAAATTCACTTTCAACAACTATAAAATTTAAAGTTTAAAAAATGCCATAAAAACATAAATTGAAATAAGAAACCACTCAAAATGAATGCAAAAACACATAAATTAAGCCATTGGGTTTACCAGAAAATGATTGGGACAATTGGTGTCAAACTTAATTTTAGAAAAAAACAAACAAAAACCATGTATGTGCAACAAGATTTTCGGTTGACGAAATAATATGGTATCACCATTTTTGAGAAATATTTCTCGTCTATATTTTAGCTAGTATATTTTGGTGATCTCTTTATTCTGGGCTCGCAGAAATTCTAGGCAGAACTATGCATATCCCTTTCGGTTCTTCTGGTAAGAGGAGGCTTCATCGTTACAGAACACACCTCTGCTTCACCATGGACGACAACATCACTAAACTCTTCTGCAATAATCCATGGTCGATAGATCCCCTCCGTTGCGACATTAAACAATGGAAAGATGATATAACAAACAGTTGAAAGCTGATATAGCTCGTGAACGCGAGTCTGTAATTACACCTCCCAAACCACCTTGGACAGTGGGCATCATCGATCAAGTTTGATATTATGAAGCTAAAAAAATAAAATTCATATCTTTGTCTTACACACGATTCTTAGGTGGGAGGCCTCTACATATCAAGAGATGATGCTTCAATGGAAGAAAGCTATGTCCTTTATGGTGAACCTCAAAAACATTTCTAACAAATTTTTTGAGTTTAGCCGAAATTCAAATAAGACGAATTTCAATCGATTTTTTTACATGTTTAGGGGTGTTATTGTTTAGTGGTTGAACAAAAAAACATCGGACACCCTCCGTCGAACACAGAGTCTCAGCGACGCTGTCACCATACTTGCAAACCCATTTCTCTCCAGCTCGAACCAAAACATCGAAAATCCTCTGTTGGGCACAGAGTCTCAACGACACTGCCACCATACTTGCAACCCCCTTTCTCTCAAGCTCGAATCACACTCAACTGTAGTCTAGAAATAATGTGGCATGACAATGAAGAACTACAACAACAACTTCTTCTGCCATGGTGCCATCGCAACTCCTCTTCTTTCATCTGCGGTGGGATTTCATCTCTTTCCTTCCAAGTCCATTCAAATCCAAAATCAAATGGAGTTGCCAAAAAATTCAAATCTAAATTATGGTTCCTTTGAGGAAATTGAAAATTCAAATTTAAATTATTGTGCCTTGAGGAAATTTTGAATTGTATGGGTTAATTAGAATCCATCCATCCGGATGGGCTCATGGGCTCATGGATCCATGGGTTCGACAGAACGGTGGACATGCAAAATTGACATGTATACACATACCAGCTACAGGTGACCGCCCAAAAGTGTTTGTTGGGAAATCACTATACCCACGTGCAAGAATAAGACTGGTGTGTCCTCTTCTGCCGCAGTGGGATGGGGCATATGCATGGCGAGCAATATCCATAGCTATATCCATCCACTGATAGAGTCTTAATGAATCTGCAATAGGCTGGATATTGCTTGCCTTTATAAAAGGCGTAGTCTATCTGTTAGACATTTTTGCCCTCGGCGTTCGCACCTCCAGCGTCTTCGACTTTCTCGCCTCGTTTGGAAAACTCTACTATCCTGTGAGGTTTCTGTTTCATTTTAGTGTTCTGTTTTTCAACACCCGATGCATTTTCGATGGGGAAAGCATTCCGGAAGGGTCACTCCCGGTTCGTACCTTACCTTGACGCCAACACGCCACAACTGTAATAGACTACACCATTACAACTTGTCACCTCTGCCGTCCCAGCTAATATTTTCAAAACCTCTGACTCCCGCTCATTGCCTTGCGATGCCCTGCTTTGTTGGTAAAACACGATTTAGAGATTGCAGGTTTCTTTGTATTAAGGTAAAGGCGGTGAGGTTGAATTATATTGATGGTTTTCAAGATCAATCCCCCGGCCATGGAGACTGTGAAGAGTAAGCGCCCTTTGGAATCATCTTCATCTTTATCAGAAGTGAATCCTAGGCAGCTATACTGACAACGACAGATTTGAATAATTATTTGCTCTGCTGCAAAGAATCACTGCCACCGAGAGGCATTGCTTCAGGATCGGTGAGGCCCATCCGTAAGAGCCCACTGCAAAATGCATCGAGGCGGGGAAGGCCAATGATGCTAAAGACATTACGTCTCAAGCATCACAGTGACCTTCATTCATGTGGGAGGATTTTTCACTGAAACGATGTGTAAAGATTTTTTTTTGGTTGTTTTCTTCCCATTCAAACATCAACGACCATTTTTTCCAAACCAATTTTTTTAAGAGTTTTTTAATTTTTGAATTTTGTACCGCTTCATATGCGGCGAATTATTTTAATTCACAGAGAATATTTTAGCAATGCTAAGTTATGGATTCACTTTTCCTTGTCAATCGGTGACTTTAAAAGGAGAAGACAACAAATTTAAAAAGGTTTGCAAATTTAAAATCACAAAAAAATCAAATTTAAAAAGGTTTGTAAATTTATTTAATCATAAAAAAAAATCAAATATGAAATCGGTGTAAGTTAATGGTTGTTTTCTTATAATGCATGCATTAGTTGTAATTGAAATCTGTAAAAATAATTTCTAAATTAGAAATATTTATTAATAATAGAACTATGTTTTATTAGAAAATAGTTAATGAATTTATTATTTTTATTTATAAAAAGTTGTATAATTTGGAAAATAATTATATTCTGAGTGATATCTTATTTTTTTTTTTAAATATAATGTTTATATATATATATATATATATATATATATATATATATATATATATATTTTGTTGTAAATAAATTTTTATTTTCTTAGAAAGTCATCCTATTAGTACACATGTCAAAACCAACCACTTGTTCTTTCAAACAGATAGAAACCAAAACACATGGCCAAATATCTTGGTGTTTTAGTAGTCTAGGAAAGCAAGAAATAGTAGACAAAATAACACTAAATTTTCCACTATAATCCTCATAGAGAAATGTTGAGTAACATAAAAAAACAATGAAGTTAAAAAGTGGGCGAACCCAGATTTCCATCTTTGCTAGGAGGTTGAGGCCAGGTAGGAACAAAAACAAACTATTGGGTGCATGTTAGACATCTTTGTTTGTCTGGCTCGTCTAAAAGGGAGTCGAACAACATATCTAATCGACGATTGAGGATGGTGTGTCGCTGAAGCTGCTCTGCCATATCCCGTAACATAGTAAAGATAAGGTCTAAGTGTTCCTGTGAGAGGCATCAAGTTCTAGTCAAATTTGGTGTTGGAGTTGTAACGAGTGGATGTTGACTAGTTGGAAAGGCCTCCTCGTTGTGCTCTGCCGAAGGGATTTCTTCTTCTACTGCACAAGTTTCCATTGCCAAAGCAGAGTCAATTCCTTGATTATGTTGTGTAGAAATGTTGGGTGGGGTTGAATGTCAGAGGCTGTGAAAAGGAGGGAGACCAAATGGACTTGTAGCGGGATTGAAGGAGTCTCCTCCTTGACATAGGCCATGGGAGGATCTTCTTCCAGCCAATTCTGAGCAGAGGAAGGGGAAGGCATCGCATAAGGGATACTGTGGTTAATCAAAGAAGTTTGAGGCGTGGACGAAGGAGAAGATGAATTCATCCTGCGCTACCGAGCTACAAAGTTGTAGTAAGCCAACCTGCACTTAGGCTTTCCTCTTTCCCTCGACATGGAGGAGGGAGTAATGAGATTGGAAACCA
>ML817531.1:134493-144959 GCA_009831015.1 Picea engelmannii
TTTTTATTATAAACACATGCGAAGGTGACGGAGACGGGGAAGAGCAAGTAAGGAATGACCAAGTATGAAAAGTGGTTGGATAGGCTTCAAATAGGGTTACAAGGGATACTCAGGAGAGGTGAGTGTCCGACGGTCAAATTTTATGTCTCAAAATTTCTGACTGCAAAACGCGTAAAATGGAAGAGGGCATGATGGGGCAGTTCAACGGCCAGTTTGTATATTTGCGAAATTCTGAGAAAGTGGCTAAGTATGGAATAGAGAAATGGTTGGTTGGGCTCGTTTTCAAAAATTAAGGATTGAAGATTTCGTGAACGGGCCAACCCAATGACGCGCGAACGACATTCCATGATGTTTGAAATTAACACTCGGAAGGGGTAATATAACCCTCCAAAAATCTTGGTTAAATGCGTATTAATGAGAGATCTCCTCAAATCTTGGTTTAGCATTAAAGCTTGTTAATTGCATGCTTAGAAATAAGACCTTACACACACACACACACATAATTATGTTTTTATAAACAATATTTTTTATTATAAATAACACTTTTTTTATACATACATAAGTATGAACAACGGTCAAATGAGCTTGAAAGTAGGGTTGCAAGGGATACAGAGGAGAGGTTAGCACCCGACGGTCAAATTATATGTCTTTATAATATATATATATGTGTGTGTGTGTGTGTGTGTGTGTGTTTTTGTAAACAATTTTTTATTATAAACAAGTGTGAAGGTGACGGGGACAGGGAAATGCAAGTAAGGAATGGTCAAGTATGAAAAGCAGTCGGATGGGTTTCAAAGTAGGGTTACAGGGGATTCTCAGGAGAGGTTATATATATATATATATATGTTTTTATAAACACTCTTTTTTATTATAAATAAGACTCTTTTATATATACATAAGTATGAACAACAGTCAAACGGGCTTGAAAGTAGGGCTGCAAGGGATACAAAGGAGATGTAAGCGCTCGACGCTCAAATTATATTTCTTTATATATATATATATATATGTGTGTGTGTGTGTGTGTGTTTATAAACAAATTTTTATTATAAACAAGTGAGAAGGTGTCGGGGATGGGGAAGAGAAAGTATAGAAGAGGGAAAAGAAGGGCCAATATATTCAAATCTGTAATAGATATCCCTTTTCCTGGCAAGATATTTTCTGCATGTTTATGGAGAAGTTGTATACTTATTGCATATAATTGGAAAGAAGTGAAAAGGTGGCGGGCACAGGAAACAACATCTAGGAATTGGAAATTGCATGAACCTGTCAACTCGAAGATCTACAAAAGAGATTCCAAGAAATGGCCATGTGGAAAGCGGTGGGACGAGATTCAAAATAGGGTGACAAGGGTTCCCGAGGAGACGTGAGGCCCCGACGGTCAAATTATATGTATCATAACTTTTGAGTGGAAATTGTGTAACATGGAAGAGGGGCTGATGTAAGAGTCTGGAAGTCAATTTGTATATCATGAAAGTCGAGGGGTTGTTTACAGATCAAGGAACACTGGAAGTGCAGTCCGCCTGTCCAGGAACCCGCAAGAAAAAAAGTCGGGTAAGTATGGAATTGGAGGCGTGAAATAGATTCCAAGAAATGGAAAAATATGGAAAGCGGACGCACAAGCTTCAAAATGGGGTGACAATAGCTCCTTAGGAGACGTGAGGACCCAAAGGTCAAATTACAGGTCTCACAACTTTTGAGTGAAAACTGTGTATCATGGAAAAGGGTCTTATGTGGGAGTCCGACAGTAAATTTGTATATCACAGAGGTCTGGGTGTTGTTTGCAGGTCACAGAACAATGGAAGTGAAATCTAGAGCCCGCTTGACTAGGAATCCGTGATCTGAAAAGTGGCTAGGTATGGAATGGGAAGCGGTTGGTTGGAGTCGCGATATAAAAGAAGTAGTGAAAATGTGAACCCGTGAGTTTGCCAATCTGCGCATTGATACATTTTCGGAAAAGCGACTAAGTAACTAGAAAAAGAAAGTAGAGGGGAAACATAAATGAGAATTTGGTTAAGTATAGAAGAGGGAAAAGAAGGGCCGATATATTCAAATCTATAATAGATATTCCATTTCCTGGAAAGATATTTTCAGTATGTTTCTGGAGAAGTTGTATACTTATTGCATATACTTGGAAAGAAGTCTGAAGGTGGCGGGCACAAAAAACAATGACTAGAAATTGGAAATTTCCTAAACCTTCCAACCCAACGATCTGCGAAAGAGATTCCAAGAAATGGCCAAGTGTGGAAAGCGGTCGGACGGGATTCAAAATAGGCTGACAAGGGTTCCCAAGGAGACGTGAGGCCTCGATGGTCAAATTGTATGTATCGAAACATTTCAGTGCAAAATGTGTAACATGAAAGAGGGGATGATGTGGGAGTCTGGAAGTAAATTTGCGTATTAGAGAAGCCAGAGTGTTGTTTGCATGTCACAGAACAATTGAAGTGCAATTTACAGATTGCCTGGGTGGGAACATGCGATCGAAAAATTGGCTAGGTATGGAAAGTGGAAGCACTCGGTCGGAATCGCGATATAAAAGCATGAATGAAAATGTGAACCCATGAATCCGCCAACCCGCGCAATAACACATTTTTGGAAAAAAAGGACTAAGTAACCAGAAAGAGAAACTGCATGGGAAAAAGAAAGGGGAATTTGGTTAAGTATAAAAGAGAGAAAAGAAGGGGAATTTGGTTAAGTATATAAGAGGGAAAAGAAGGGGATAAAAAAGTGGAAAAATAGAAAAGTAGAGGGTAATTTTCGTAAGAGGGAATTGGTCTCAAACAAGTCCCATTGTTGCAAAACCATCATTTTCTAGTCCAATATTTTATCCACTTACTCGTTTTCTATTGTGCTTGTACCATTAAAAAGGGTGTGAGCAAATGATTTGTTAAACATTAGTTTTTATTAAAACTTGTGGGAGTAATTGTGTTCTTGATACATTCTTCCATGAATTTGACATATTAACTTAAGTATTAAACTTCTTGCATGATGGGTTGTTAGCATTGAAGCTTAATAATTGCATGTCTAGAAACAACAACGGTGATCTTGAATTTTAATTTTGTAGTTGATTTCATAGTCCCATTTGACTACAACCACCATATATCAGTTTTATTTTATTTTATTCGCGAACAAGAAATTTGGTAATTTCATTAATAAAGTGAAAAGTGATGAAATAAAGGCAAGGGGATGGACAACTAATAAAATGTTCCCTTTCAGAGTAAAGGAATCAAGGAAGCGGAAGGGAAATAAGAAATTGTTTGCTTAGCAAGGCTGAGATGAAAACAAAGTTTCTAGGGTGGGGCCCCGACTACCGCATTGTGATTTGGTCTTGCTATGTTCTATTTTCATTATGAATAGAATTGAATGTTGGTTTGAAACTGTTTGAAATTCATTTTTGTTTCCATAAAAGCTTGACGGGATCGACACAATGCATTGTCATATAATTGTTAAATTCTCCATATTAGATCAAATTACTTGATATAATACAATATTCAAGAACTAAGAGACTATCGGACCATGCCAATGAGAAGAGGTGTTAAATTAATCAAAGAAGCAACAACCAAGACTCCAATGAATTTTTTTTAATAGTAAATCCATTTAAAAATAAAACATTGGGCAATGTATATCTATCCATAAAAATTGGACCGAGTTCTTTGCACCAAAACATTGAACATATTTGTCATAAACACAGGCACATAATCTACAACATGCAGGAGCCACCGAGATGCTCTTCAACATGCATACAAAACTGATTACCATGCCTTTTTCTAGAAAATCCTTGCAGTCTTCTCCTCGGAAGGTCAATGTTTGTTGCCACAATCTCAATATCTTGCAGAAGACCTGAGGCGACAAAGAAACAGGAGAGTGGTTCCACAGTGGAATAAATCCTTGGCTTGAAGCAGGTGAACAACACTCCTGATCTCGATGCTGACATCGCTCCAACGCTGCACCCCAGCAAGAAAGCAACCCATAATTTTTCAAAGACAGGAGGACATAAGAACCCATCTTCACTATAAAATTGATAGTTCTCACAAGCTTCCCATGAGGAAGAAGATGAAAGTTAGGACACACCAAGATATCATCTCTTCACATTCGAAGACTTCAAGGACATAGGATGCACGAGCAATTCTAGAGGCCCAAATTAGTCCTTTCTAGGCAGAAGGAGATGAGTAGTAGGAAGATGCCTTGCACCAGTGGGAGTTCTGGTCCTCATCCCCTAAGATGTTAATTGTATATCCAGAGAACAAGAGAGTGGTACAACAATTGAATAATTTTTTTTCTTGAAATATATCTCTGGTAACATCAAGAGATCATTTCCTTACAGAGAAAGACTTCTACCCAGAACAAACTAATTTGGACGTCTGGAATTCCTACTCTTGAGCTGCAAAGAGGCTATTGCATTCAACGTCGGTTTCTTTTCTAAAACCCCTTCTTTTGGTCTTGTCAGGGTTTCCATCACCGAGCCGGGAAGTGCCCCCCCTTATGGTTGATTTCAATTTGGGCACAGGAGTTGGAACATCGTCAGCATTACCATCATCCATTTCCACATCATCGTCCATCAGATCATTTTATCCTGGCTTGAAATCGACCGCATCAACCTCTGCGCCAGCCATCAATGCAAGTGGGCAGGTTGTCTGAGAAGGTGGGGTTTCCTTGGAATTCTTTGGCTTGAAATATATCTCTCGGTGCACCAAGGGACGATATCCTTTTTTTCTCATGGGTGGAGGGAGATGAGTAGTAAGAATATGCCCCAGAGTACTGGAACCTATGGTCATCATGACCGAAGGTGTTTAATGTATTTGGACATAACTGTTGTTGAACTGCTGCCATAAGTTAACGAGAATTTCTATTTGCTCCAGATGATGTTTGAAATGAAAATTCAGAAGGGATAATATAACCCTCCTCAAATCTTGGTTTAATTCATATCAATGGAAGATCTCCTCAAGCCTTTCGTTGATTAATGACAATCTTCATGGTTCGTTCTTAATGAGCTGTTACCATTAAAGCTTACTAATTGCATATTTAGAAAAAAGTGTTGTTGGCTGTGGAGCCTGATTATCTTCCTGATTCAGAGGTCCTTGCTTTCAGTCGTGTTTATACCCCATGAAGTATTTACACCCCAGAAGTATGTACACTCTTCAACGCGGGGGAGTGCAGAGGGGGGGGTACCCCCTCTGCGGGGTTCGGGGGGGCTATCCCCCCGGCTAGGGGGTCTGGGGAAAAGCGGGCCCCCAGTGGGGGTTTGGGGGAAAAGCCCCCAAAGGAAAAATTGCCTTGTAAAAGTATATTGTAATTTCATTGTAAATCTTGACTATTCATTATAAGGTCGCAGATCTAACGGTAGAAATTATGTTAGGGTTTTTTCCCCTAGAAGGCAACCCTCTTTTATGAGAGAAATGTATTGCAACTATGTTTGATGGTGAATATTGTATTCTGAGAGAGGAGACTGTGAGAGAAAGAAGAGGAAATTACAACGGGTTTTGCTGTAGGTTGTATCCTTTAATTTGTTGGATAATAATAAAGGAAGGACCTGGCAATTTCTCTGGTGGACGTAGCCCACACTGGGTGAAACACGTAAATCTGTGTCTCTCTTGTATTGTGTATCTTCCATGTTTTGTTTTCTCATTTGTTTTATTTTATTGCTCCGCGGTCCTGTTTTTGTAACACGTGTGAAGGTGGTGGTGACGATGAAGAGCGATTAAGGATTAGAGATTTCATAAAGGCACCAACCGAACGATGCACGAAAGAGATTGCATGATACTTGAAATGAATACTTGGAAAGGATAACACAACTCTTCACAAATCTTGGTTTAATTCGTATTAATGACAAATCCTCTCCAGCCTTTCGGACATTAATGAAAATCTTAACGGTTCCTGTACGATGAGCTATTAGCATTAAAGCTTAATAAATTCATATCTAGAAAGAAGTTCGAAGGTGGAGGGGATGGCGAAGAGTGATTAAGAAGTGAACATTTCATCCACCCGCCAACCCGCAAAAGAGATTCCAAGAAATGACCAAGTATGGAAATAGGTCGAGCGAGCTTCAAAATAGGGTCACAAGTTATGCTCAAGAGACGTGAGGGGTCGATGGTCAAATTGTATGTCTCTGAACTTTTGACTGCAGAATGTGTAACATGGAACATGGAAAAATGATGGATTTAAACAGTCAATTTTTATATTGCGGAATTTTGGGTGTTGTTTGTAGGTAGTGGTACAATGGAAGCACAATGTTGAGCAAGTCTGGCTAGGAACCGACGATGGTAATAGTGACCAAGTATGCAATGGGTAAGTGGTTTGTCAGACTCATGATATAAAAACATGAGACATACTTAGAACAAGGAATATTGACGGGCTTGAAAATAGGGCCACAAGTTCTACTCAGGAGACATGAGGGCCCGATGGTCAAATTGTATGTATCCCAACTTTTGATTGCAAAATGTGTAACACAGAACATGGGACAATGGCAAACTTCGACGATCAATTTGTATAGTGCGGAACTTCAGGTGTTGTATATAAAAGCACGAGACATTAAAAAAAATGACACATTTGGAAAAATGACTAGGTAACCAGAAAGGGAAAGCAAACGAGAAAAAGAAAGGGGAATTTGGTTGCCAATTTGTAGATTGGGGAAGTTAGGGTGTTGTTTGCATGCGACAAAACAATGGAAACACAATGTTGAACCTGCCTATCCGAGAACCCGCGATCCAAATTTTTTTCTGAATATGAAACGGGGAAGCGGTTGGTCAGACTCGTGATATTAAAGTATCAGTGGAAATATGAAGACGTGAATCTGCCAACCCCCGCACCTAGACATTTTCCAAAAATGACTAAGTAACCAGAAAGGGAAAGCAAAGGGAAAAACAAAAAAGGGGATGGCAATTTTCGGAAGCGGAAATTGGTGTAAGAAAGCCCCATGGATGGTCTTAACAGTAACTATGAAGTGAATTAAACATGTTTATAGGCTCTTCAGTCAAGGAATAGATAAAGCGAGCCATGGTTATATTTTCCAGCATGTGTTTTATAAGAGAAGCATCGAAAATCCACAAGAAAATCAATTTTGGGATGTTTAAGTAAAATTATTTTACTGTCAACTTCACTGCAAGTATAACAACGATGAATTTGAAGTTCAAGATGAATTTGAATTTTAATGTCCTATCGTTGATATGGTATTTCCATTGGACTTCACATAGTATATATCCTTTTATTTCAAAATATTCCTGGAGATGAATTTTGCTAAGTCCATCGACCAAGGAAAAGTGCTAAAATGAGTCACATACTACATTTGCATCAAAAATCTTATATTAAAAGGCAAATCATGTCTTGTATATTCTTTAAGATTATAAAAAAACTGCCAAGATCCTGAATGTATCATTAATTTTCCAAAACGAAGCACACAACCAAGAGCCAAGTAAACACCAAATGTATTGAAAGTCGAGGCACATGGCAACGCATGAACATGAAAGCCACCAAGTGAGATCCCACAAGGGTCCATAGAGAAGTACACATCGACCTATGCATTAAAAAAATTGATATATATAAAAAAACACACATGGCATTGGTTTTCTCTTACATATGGTATATGTTCCCATAAGAAAATAACCGGGGCCATGAGATATGAACAAAAGTGTGCCAAACACAAGACAACACAAAGTGAAACCCCAAAATGGGGAACAAGAAACCTGTCGATTATTATTTTACCATGGAGCAAGATCACTATGGACATTTTCTTCTGATAGTGCCATGTTCTATCACTACCAATTTTAACAATGTCAAATTTCCAATATTATTGGAAATGCTTGATGGTTATGCCTAGAGGAGAAAGCCATTTCGACGGTTCAAAGGACGGGCCTGATTTATTCACAGTTGGATACTTTGTATGGGTCTTGTCCTCATGCTTCCCATTTCTAGACTGAACAATCTTATGCGCTTGTACATCAACAATAAATGCACCTGCCTGCATGAATTCCAATGCCCGAACCCCCCAATCTCTATAGCAAGTTCTGAAGATCTCAAGCTCATGCTTCAATCCATGTCAAGCCCTTTGGTTTTCAATTAGGGAATCAATAAAATGCAGATACCATACCATAAATGTATAGTTGGAGATCATCTTCTTTTTTATTTGGGTACCCAAAAAATGCAGAAATCCTGCCATGGCTATATAGTTGGAAAACATTTTTCCAATTTGGGCACCCGAAAAGGTGTAGACTCCTCCAACAAATCCATAGCTAGCCACCATTTTTTTTTTCATTTGTACACCCCAACAAATATGCAAAATTCTTATTGGGGGATGAAAAAAAACATGAAAATAACAACAACAATTTGATTCGTAGTTAGATTCTCCTTGTTTTTTCAAGTGCACAAAAAGAGACAAAATCTCTAGAAAGAAAATTTTATAGCCATAGATGTAAACTCCAAAGAACTCGAGTCTGACGAACATTCATCTGGGTATTGAAGAAAAATTACAGACACACATGAGAGTTTTTTGTTTCCTCCCAAAGCTTGATATGATTTTTATTTTTCCAGCCGATATGCAATATTGCATTGTCCTCATTTAAGGTAAATTTTCTATGTATCCGAAAGTCGTGCATCATGTAGACATTGTTTGTCTTTTTCTACAGGTATACTTCATATGGAAATTATGCTAACCCAGGAAGCACATCTTGTAACAAAGGTTGTCTAATTGTACAATGTACGATTGTGTTTCCCACGGTTCAGATTGCAGCATTGAGGCAATGTATATATATATATATATATATATATATATATATATGTAAGGGAATTTTTAACTGCATCGTAGACAATCAATTATATCATCATTTATGAAAGAAGAGGCATAAGCAGGATAGTTGCATTTGGCACATACATGGTCGAAGGGGGTCGATTATGCATTCGCTGCAACCAAAACACCATCAACCTGGGCACGTGAACATAGTATTTAATATATTGTACAATATAACATACAACTGCACAACAAAAAAAAGAAAAATTGCAGAAAATTGGTGAAGGCAATTTGTATGAGCAAAGTGAGGATGAAATTGTAGATGTATACGCACAACAATTGTAGAGCTAGTTAGTTTCTTGAGATCTTGTACTATGTCTATTCACAATTCTATTACAAATGTTACTTGGGTCAATGTGTGAAAGATCCTTTCTTTAACATTTATTTTCTTTGTTATATTTTTGAAGAGCATAAGTGGAAATTTCCCTTTATGCAATTGTTGTTCCATTGAGGAAAACAAATTTGAATAGGTGTTGAACAATTGTAGCTGCAACATGGAACAATGCAATAGTTGTGTAACATAACCGAGATACATGGACATGTGAAAGTAAAGGAAAAAATTGGATATGGAGAATGGTACCATTGCCTTGTCGTTGTCTGGATCTCCATATTTTATATGGAGAATGTGTTGCGAGACATATTTTATCGCAAGTGTGACAGTTGCAACAATGGTTCTGATTAGGTAAGTTTCATTGCTCTGTGCAAGTTGGTTGATAGTTGTGTCTGGGACGAAACGATATTTTGAACAAATAGAGATAATTTTTTCCACAATACTTGTTTTGTTGAGTGATATAATCCGATCACAATCACCACACTCATATTTTTTTGGGAAATGTATTAAAATTTGTAATGGATATCCCATTACCTGGCTGTAGAATTCCTGCAGAAACTCCAATAGATCTAGAATTCTAGTTAAATTGAACACATGCAATTTGTTGATATTCAAGAGATGAGAGAAAAATTTTGCTCCATAAATCAGAGAATTATATTAATAAAAAATGAATATACATGAGCAACCATCCTCAAAAAAGAAGAGAGGAGGTGAATATATAGAATTTCCAACATAGAAATTCTAGTCAAAAAAGCTAGAACTAGCTAAAATATGTGTCATAAGCTAAGGGAGACCACATAGTTTGACCTAGACCACTAAAGATACATGTCACACACTCATTAATGTCTACAAGAGTCAAGTGATGCGCATTATCTCACTTAATCTCACTTAACTGACAAGAGAAGCAATTCCAACTCACTTAACTGACAAGAGAAGCAGTTCCAACTCACTTAACTGACCCGAAATAGTAGTTACTAATAATAGTAACGGGAAAAATCATTAATTAAGGAATAAACATCTCACTCAAAGATGAGGTGTGCATTCCCCAATAATAGATGAGTTTTTTCACAGGGGAGTTGGACTAAATCATGAATAAATCAAGAAAATCAAGAATAAATCGAGAAAATCAAGAATCAGGAGTTGAGTCTTGATCTAAAATTAGCAATTTTCCGTAAAATCTAGGGATGAGGCGCCCTTCTTCTCTATGTGGAAAAATTAGGTGAAATAAAGTGTAAATTAATGTATTAACCAAGATCTATGAGTCTAATCTAGGTATAAACTAATATAAGTTAGGGTTATGCTCCAACATCCCCCCTTAAGCCTAACTGTAATGACAAAAAATTCGAGTCCCAACAACTT
>ML817531.1:145039-167761 GCA_009831015.1 Picea engelmannii
CCCCAAAAAAAAAAAAAAAGAGGAAAAAAAAATGTTGAGTGGCCAAAAGTGATCTACTCAGTTGTCTCCACCACTCCAAGCATAGCTCTCAGTTATGAAAATTTATTTTCAGTGAATGACTTGGTGAAGATGTCTGCAACCTCCTACTATGTGGGTAAATACTACAGTGAAATGAATCTATCATGGATCAGCTCGCGGATGTAATGCATGCGATGAACTTTCCATCTGCGAGAAGCGACAATGGACAAAACTAGTCGAATGGAGTCCATTTTTGCAACAGGTGCAAATGTCTCTGTGTAATCTATGCCATGTACCTGTGAGTATCATTTGGTGACAAGTCGATATTTGTACTTGTTGATATCACCATCTACAACAATATTTGTTCAATATATCCATCGACATCAAACAAGCTTTCTTCCTTTCGGAAGTGGAACCAAGTCCCATGTGTTGTTGTCCATAAGAGCAGAGTACTCTTCATCCATGGTAGCCTCCCAAAGTGGTTTTCCAGTAGCCTCGGAGTGTGAATTTGGATCTGAACCAAGTGATATATAGAAATTTATGGGCAGCAAAGGGTCTGTGGCAGCCAGGGATTGAGGTGCCCCAAAAAACTGTGATCTAGTTCTTCTTGTATCTGCAGGATCACCGACTAGTTCACCCGCATCTTGTAGGGTTTTCTCTGCCCAAGTTGGCAACTGAGATGGAGAAGCCATGACCTGCTCCTCATCCTCTGTATCATACCCAAAAGGCTTCTCTGATGGCTTCTCTAAAGTGCTTGAAAAAGTTTCTGACTCCTCCTCATCAGTGACAACAAGCGGTTCCTCGGCAGGGTCTTCTGAAAAATCATGCAGTGATTCTTCTTCAAACTTCACACTTCGAGCTAGAATGAACTTTTCAGTGTGAGAGTCCAACAATATTTATACTTTGACACCTTCAAGATATCCAACAAATATGCATTCAACACTTTGAGGCTCCAAAGCCTTCCTCTTATCTGTTGGAATGTGAGCCCATGCTTGTGAACCAAAAATACGAAAGTGCGACACTTTCGGTTTCTTACCAGTCCAACATTCAAAATGAGTGGTGTCTTTGAGTTATTTGTGAGGAACTCGGTTCTGAATGTATGATGCACAATTAATATCTTCATTCCATAGATTGGGAGCTAATGATTTTGACTGTAGCATACAATTGGCCATCTCTTTTAAGGACTAGTTTTTCCTCTCTGCAACACCGTTCTGCTGTGGTGTATATGGCACTGTGTGTTGTAGTTGTATACCTACATCAATACAAAGTTGTTTCACATATTTGTTGACACAATCCCCCCCATTATCAGTATGGAGTATCTTAATATTACACCCAGACTCATTCTCATCAAGTGTTTTAAATTCTAGAAGGCATTCAAATACTTCCGATTTTAATTTCAAAAAAAATACCCAAGTAAAGCGAGAGAAATCATCTATGAAGGTGAGTACATATCGAGCCTTACTGATTGAAGGCTGTGTGAATGAGCCTGTGATGTCACTGTGAATCATCCTGAGAGGTGAAGAAGCTCTCTGTGCCTTCCCTTTGTCAAACTTTTTCTCCTGATGCTTGCCAAGAATGCATCCTTGACATACAGTGCTTGTGAATTTAATAACTGGCAATCCTTCTACCATGTTTTCCTTGCTGACTTGATGCAAGTACTTATAGTTTATATGGAAAAATATTTCATGCCATAACCTATTTATATCATTATATTGTGACAGAAATACAGTGCTAATAGATTTAGGAACAAAGTGGGATAAGAAATACAAACGAGAATCGTGATCTGCAATTCCATGTGCAAGTTGTGAGCCTGTGGAAATGTCAGTAATCACTGCGGAGTCCAGAGTGAACTCCACCTTCCTTCCAGAGCTGGAATGAGTGATCTGATCTATCGAGAGAATATTTTCAGACAACGAGGGAACATGAAGCACATTTGTGAATTAACCCCCTTCAATATCAACAATTCTTTCTCCGCACACCTTTGCGAGTGTGGCATCTCCCAAGTAAATTGGGGATCTGGTGCTTTCTTCGATGGAGGAAAATTCATCTTTTGATGCAGCCATATGGTTCGATGCACCTGAATCAAGGATCCAGGATGATGGAGTGGATGTGATAGCCATTAAAGCATGACCATCTCATTCTGTCCCTCCCGTTCTATTATCATCTTTCTTCTTTGCATTTTCAGGCAATGTGAGATTGTGTTGTTGCAATTGCTTAGCCATCTCATCGATAGTCTTCATCATGCAATTTTCTTCGGGATGAAAACCTTTGGAAAAAAATTAGCTGCAAAGTGTTCTTTCCTTATTCTTCTTACCCTTAGGCTCAGAAGAGTTATCTGAATATTGTGCGGATCTCTCCTTCTTCGATTCAGGAAATTTACTCATTCCTTTTTTCTTGTCTTTTCCACTGCTCTTTTGAGCATTAGTAGCCGCAAGTGATTGGTTCTTGGAATGCTTGATGGAACCCATTTGGAATAACTTATCTTGCTCTTGATTCAATTCTGCAATGAAATCATTCAATGGAGGCATTTTCCATTTTTCCTGAGTCAATTTAGATGCTTGAAAAGACGACACAAATACAGAATATTCAGGGCCTAATTTCGAGAGAATTGAAAGGATGAGTTGTTCTTCCTCTTTCGTGACTCCACATGCATTAAGTTCAAAGAGGAGGGATTTGAACTTGTTGAATAATGCTTGCAGGTTTCTGAAATGAATTAGACTTAGGGATATGAGTTCATTCTCCAGTTGATGCACTCTCATTGCATCATGCTTGCCAAATAGTCCTTCCAATGTGGTCCAGACCACATTAGGAGTAGTGTATCTACTGACATGAAAGAGGATATCTTTGGAAATTGATAGGCATATCAACCCAATTGCTTCATCTAATTTATTGAAATACTTTATCTTGTCCGCTACAACAGTCGGTTCTTTCTTCATTCCCATTGTTACCCGGTAAATCCCTTTGCTTTGGAGGAGTAGAGAGATCTCTGTCTTCCATTCAAAGTAATTGAAATGATTTAGAATGAGTTTTGTGGACTGAGAGAGATGATCCATTGTTGCTTTATTCACCTCCTAATGATCTATACCTACAAATAAAACCATGTACAATCGACTAGATTCAATCTAGCTCTGATACCATGTAGAATTCCTGCAGAAACCCCAATAGATCTAGAATTCTAGTTAAATTGAACACATGAAATTTGATGATATTCAAGAGATGAGAGAAAGTTTTTTCTCCATAAATCAGAGAATTATATTAATAAAAAATGAATATACATGAGAAACCATTCTCAAAAAAGAAGAGAGGAGGTGAATCTATAGAATTTCCAACATAGAAATTCTAGTCAAAAAAGATAGAAATAGCTAAAATAGGTGTCATTAGCTAAGGGAGACCACATAGTTTGACCTAGAACACTAAAGATAAATTAAACACACTCATTAATGTCCACAAGAGTCAAGTGATGCGCATTATCTCACTTAAGCTCATTTAACTGACAAGAGAAGTAGTTCCAACTCACTTAACTCACCCGAAATAGTAGTTACTAATAATAGTAATGGAAAAAATCATTAATTAAGGAATAAATATCTCACTCAAAGAGGAGGTGCGCATTCCCCAATAATAGATGAGTTTTTTCATGGGGGAGTTGGAATAAATCATGAATAAATCAAGAAAATCAAGAATAAATCGAGAAAATCAAGAACCGGGAGTTGAGTCTTGATCTAAAATTAATAGTTTTCCCTAAAATCTAGGGATGAGGTGCCCTTCTTCTCTATGTGGCCAAATTAGGTGAAATAAAGTGTAAATGAATGTATTAACCAAGATCTATGATTCTAAGCTAGGTATAAACTAATGTAAGTTAGGGTTATGTTCCAACACTGGCAATATCTTTTCTGCATGTTTCTGGACAAGTTGTGTGGGAATAGTCAATGTGACTGTCATCAGGGCCTCGTTGTTTGTCATGTCAGCATGCATAATGGATCTAGTTTTGTTTTCCTTTTCCAAGTAGGTGCTATAGATTACCATTATGTCCTTGACAAACACTTGTCCAATTCGACAGTTGTTCAAGCCCTCTATTGATAGTATTTTGGGTGTTATAAGTTTAGACCCGGTGACATTTTTTGAACAGGAAAAGTAATGTGAATGGTAGTTTGCATTATTTTTTTGTTTTATTTTTTCCTGACATAAATGTATAAGTAGACGCACAACTTGGATGAAGTATGGAGCCAAAGTTTTGCAACCAGACCTCTTAGCCTGCGGAACTTGCGCTATGTTCGACGTCTCACTTCCACTCATTGTAACTTCTTATGAATTGCAAAGTATGTGTTGCATATGACATCAACATATTCACCATGGCATAGATGAATAAATATCTGAGGATATTTGTTTGGTAAAAATATGAGGAACACAATGTATGCATATTTACCTTTGGCCTTGTCGGTTTTTTGATGTTTGCGATGATTGATTACGCATGACCATGTCACTAGTCCAACTTTTTTTGATGCAAGCATGTGTAGATGAACATCAGAAGGACTAAATAAGCATATGCATTGTATGTTGTCCATAATTGTTCTGAATGTCACATACAAGGTCGAAGGAGATGGAATACAAAATAGGGTGTCAAGGGATACTCAGGAAACATGAGGAACCAACGGTCAAATTGTATTCCTCGAATTTTTTGACTGTAAAAATGTGTAACAGGAAATAGGGAATAATGGGTGCGGGGGAAGGGGTGACGCAAACGCGCCACCCAAGCACATCCCCTCCCACCAGGACCTTCTCTTCCTTCTGCCCGAAGAGCTAAAATACTCTTCAAATCCCTTATCGGGACTTACCTACACCCACAGAATGCTCCTTATGACCTCCCTTTTCCTTATCGGGAAATCAGACTTCGCGTGATCGCGAATCCTATAGACACGGATTCGGGCCTCTGAATTCCCGAAACCCGACGTGGTTCAACACCAAATCCCTTTCTACTCCTATCGGGAATCCTCCCGTCAGGAAATCGACACTTGCACTGTCGTGATTCACTGCTCTCATGAATCCCCGACTCCCAATCTTCGATGGTACCTCTACGCACCTTAACTCCCTCCGGCTAACTCCGTTCGCAGGTGACCTGCTGGTCCACAAGACCACAATACTTTCCCCTATCAAAAGTTCAAACTTCACGAAACTGAAATGAATCGGACTTACGCCCTCAGGATCCCCAATCCTCCGATCCCCGATGCCACCTGTCCCTTTCACTAGCGCTTGTGGCCCACACTTCCGGGGTGATTGGGAAATCGCGTTTCGGAATTTCACGATTTCAAATGCACTCGTCCAGAGACTCTTCCAAGCCCCGAACTCCGATATGCGATGACACATGTCTTCCACTTAACTTCTTTTACTATGGGACCATTGCGTTTCGGGACTTCGCAACTTCTTCGGTCGTGAGTTTCTCGTCACCGAGAATCCAAAATTGTCGAACCCCGATGCACGTGTGATCTCTCTCTCCTCCACATCACCGATTCTTCGTTGCCTTATCGGATATCGCGAAATCGCGACTTCTAATGCAACAGTTTGTATGCGAAAACCCCGAAATACTGAACTTCGACTCCTCTCGATCCTCGGAAACGTGTCCCGCAAATCAATGGCTCTGAACCTCTCGGGAAATCGCGGATCGTGATTCCTTCCGGTGAGAGTTCTATGCCTCTGGAAACTCTAATTCTCCGAGGTGCCGAATTCGGATGATTCCTCTGGGACTCTTCCTCTGCTCCTTCGGGCTTAAACCCTGCGCGACTTTTCCGAGATCTAACGGATGACGGGATTTCGCATTTTTCCTCGGAGAATCCTGACCGTCGATTCCTCCTCCTTGGAGATTCCTCGATAATGGCTAAGTGTTCCTTCTAATCACTTTCCCTTCAACTCCTGTGCTTGAAACTCTTACTCGAACCTTCCTCGGCACAAACCCCTGTGCTCTCTTTCAACGATACCACGAAGGTACTACACCTCCTGAGCTTATCCACTCTTATTCTTTTAGAGGAGCCTGCGCGCACTCCTTGCGCTTGACATTCAACAACTTCCCAAGTGTTGAATCCTTCAGAATTTGCGCACTCCTGCAGCAGTAGTCTTTGATTTCCTTCGCTCAGAATTACAACTGAGTTTTCCTCTTCTGCCTGCACACTCCATGAATGGCTTCAACAACCCACTTCTTCTTCTGGATGAATGAGAACAAAAGTTAAACTACTGAGCCTCATCAACGCACTCTTTGTAGATGAATTCAATTGCACACTTTGCAGGAATCTCCTGGCTCACATAGAGAAACAATTGAAACTCATTCTCTTTCAGACTTCAGGTTGAAACATGAAATCATATCCACAACATATACAAAGAAAATGAATAACAATAAGAAAACATTCATGAGCACATAAACAATATACACAGAGAAACAACACGAGCCATGAGTTTGAATCAGAACTTTCTTCTATTAATTCAACATCTGTACAGGGGTGTTCTTCATACAATTCTTTGCATGCTCTTCTCTTCTTGCTCCTAAATAATGTTACAATAATAAAATGAGGGTGTCTATATCCGTTTTCCCTCCTTCCATCTAAAACTGTCTAATCTGGAAATAAATCCTATCTACCTGCATTAACTAGATTAAATGCCTCCTATCTACTTCAGACAAGAGCGTATGGCTCAAGGTCTGATACAATATAGAAAGGGCGCTCTTTCATAAATCATTCATTAAATATCTGGCGCAACAATCCCAAAGCATTTTCAAAAATTTGGGTTGGTTTGTCCAGCTGATCTCCGCTTGATGTGCTGGCTCGCTTGATGAGTTGGCGATGCTCCTGCATCATACTCCTCGGCCTGAAAATTTCATGGGCTCCTGTCCATGAGCTCCTGCACAGTCTGTCCATGCTTTTGAATCACTACTTCTATCTCCTAGATGGCATCTTCCACTGGATGGTTTTTCCATTTGACCAGATACTCGAAGTACTGCTTCTGTCTGGTCCTTTTTCTCACTCTCTTGTCAAGTATACGCTCCATCTGTGGCTTCTCTGCAATCGGCATCTGCTTCTGCCACTGGACCTCTGGCTGTTCATCACTCCCAACTCCTACTTCCTCAGCCTTATATGGATATAAGTCTAAGACATTGAACGTCGGAGATATTTCGATCTCATTCGGCAACTCAATTTCATAAGCATTTTCTCCCAATTTCTTTAGGACTCTGCATGGCCCAATTTTCTTCATTTTCAGCTTATTGTATGTTCCCCTTGGGAACCTCTCCTTCCTTAGATGTGCCAGAACTAGATCACCAACTTCGAACTGAAGTTGTCTTCGATGCTGATCCGCTTTGCGCTTATATTCCTGGTTTGATTCCAGCAATTGCTCCTTCACCCTGCTGTGAAGTTCTTCCATCGCCTCTGCGAATTTTTCAGCATTTGCGCTCTTATTCATTATCTGTTCTGAGTCCCTCAGTTCAGATACTCCTCTTGGCTGCCTGCCATATAAAATCTCAAATGGACTTTTGTCTGTGCTCTTGTTCACTGAGTCATTGTATGCAAACTCTGCCTGTGGCAACACATTGTCCCAACTGTTGTGGTGCTCTGTCACCAAGCTTCTTAATAAATCTCCCAGACTTCTATTTACTACCTCTGTTTGCCCATCTGTCTGAGGATGATAGGAAGAACTAAACATTAAGTTAGTTCCCATCTTCTTCCAGAGTGTCCTCCAGAAATGTCCAATGAATTTCGTATCCCTGTCTGATACTATGCTTTTGGGTAAACCATGAAGTCTAACTATCTCCTTGAAGAACAAATTTGCGATATGAGTCGCATCGTTGGTCTTCTGGCATGGAATAAAATGTGCCATTTTGGAAAACCTGTCAACCACCACAAAGATCGAATCATGTCCTCTTTGCGTTCTCGGTAATCCTAATACGAAATCCATGTTGATTTCATCCCACGGCCTCTCGGGTATGGGTAATGGTTGATAGAATCCTGTATTCTGCTTCCTGCCCTTTGAATGCTGGCAAATTCTACACATGTCAACAAATTTCTTGACTTCTGACCACATCCCTGGCCAAAAGTAGGCTTCGCTTAGTTTTTCAAATGTCTTTTCATGGCCAAAATGTCCTGCTAATCCACCACTGTGCTTCTCTTTTAGCAGATTCTCCCTCATGGAGCAATTTGGAATGCATAATTGATTTCCTCTAAACAACAATCCCTCCTGGATCATATAATCTAACCAAGGGCTTCTGTCTCTGAGAACCGGATTCTCAGCTGCCTCATATGCCTCTTCAAAATCTGCATCACCTGCATACATGTCCCAAAGATTTTCAAAACCCAATGTTTTGACTCGGAACTCCTGCAACAACAAACACTTCCTGCTCAAAGCATCAACCACTTTGTTAGCAGTACCTGAAATGTGTTTGATTACAAATGTAAAATTCTGCATATACTCTACCCATTTAGCATGTGTCTGATTCAACTTCTCCTATTGAGTCACAAACTGTAATGCATGATTATCACTATATAAAACAAATTCTTTTGGGATCAAGTAATGCCTCCACTTCTTCAACGCCTGTATGATAGCATAAAATTCTTTATCATACATGGAGTACTTCACCTTTGCCTCATCCATCTTCTCACTGAAATATGCAATTGGTCTGTCCTCCTGGATCAAGACCGCTCCTATGGAAAAGCCACTTGCATCACATTTTACTTGGAACACTTTTGTAAAATCCGGCAACACCAAAACCGGTTGTTCTGTGATATTTCGCTTCAACAGATTGAAGCTCTTCTCTGCCTCTTCAGTCCAATGAAAATATTTATGTCTTTTCTTAATAGTGTCCATCATTTCTGCACTAATTCCACTGAAATTCCTGACGAATTTTCGGTAGAAACTAGCCAGTCCATGAAAACTTCTCACCTCGAAAACATTTCTTGGTGATGGCCAATTTTTAATTACCTCCACTTTACTAGGATCCATCTTTAATTCATTTTCCGATATGACAAATCCCAAGTAAATGAGTTCTGTCTTCATAAACGAAGATTTCCTCATGTTGATCAACAACTTCTCTTGCTGTAGCTTCTTCATCACTACAGCTAAATGCTTCACATGCTCTTCTTTTGTTTTGCTGAAAATCAATATGTCATCTAGATAAACAATGACAAACTTACAAATGAATTCCTTCAGCACTTCATTCATCAGCCTCATAAATGTACTTAGTGCATTCGTCAAACCAAACGGCATGACTAGCCATTCATACAACCCTTCGTTGGTTTTGAAAGTTGTCTTCCATTCATCGCCTTCCCTCATGCGAATCTGATGGTATCCGCTTTTCAAATCAACCTTTGAAAAAAAAATTGCTCCACTTAAACAGTCCATCAAGTCATACATCTGTGGCAATGGGAACCTGTACCTGATGGTTATCTTGTTAATGGCTCTGGAATCAGTGCACATTCTCCAACCTCCATCTTTCTTTGGAATCAGTACCTTGGAACGGCACACGGACTTAAAATTTCCTTGATCAGTCCTTTATCCAACAGTTCCTGCACCTGCCTTTTAACTTCTTCGTTCTCCTGCGACGTCAACCTGTACGCAGCTTTGTTCGGCAAACTAGCTCTTGGTATGAGGTCTATATGATGACTCACGCACCTCATCAGTGGCAACGAATGAGGTAATTCTTCCACCACTATATCAACGAACTCTTCCAGCAGTTCCTAAATTTCTTCCGGCAAATCATCCACTCCTGTGTTGGTCAAAACAACTTTTGGTTTCCTGACCACAAAGAATTGTGGATCTTCCTTCTTCTTTACTTCTGCCAGAAGTTCCTTCCCACTCATGAGAAGTACAGTATTTCTTGGTTCTGGTTTTACTTCTTTGTCCTTTATTGGAAGTAGCATATGTGTTCTTCCATTCTTCTCCAAAGTATACGTATTCATCTTCCCATCATGAATTACGTTCCTGTCATATTGCCATGGTCTGCCTAGCAATAAATGGCATACATCCATAGGAATAACATCACAGAGTATTTTATCATTGTATCCTCCTATCTTGATGTCAACTAAGCACTGTTTAGTGACACTTACCTGATGTCCCTTTTGTAGCCATGAAACTTTATATGGACTCGGGTGATCAGTTGTCTCCAACTCTAATTTCTCCACCATCTCGGTTGAAACGAGATTATCTGTACTTCCACTGTCCAAAATAACCTTGCACTTCCTGTCTTTGGTCTTGCATGTGGTTCTGAAAAGTCTGTTTCTTTGAGTTGTGTCCTCCACCTCCTTCTCGGGTGTTAAGAGAAATTTACGCATCATCAACGACCTTCCGTCTTTTGCGTCTTCTGCTTCAGCAGCTCGCCTCTGCACCTCGTCGATGTGATCTTTTCCTCCATCCTTCTTCCTATCTGGACAGTCAACTGCCTTGTGTACATTCTTCCCACACATTAAGCATGTGATGACTCCACTTCTGCCTCTTCCTCTACCTCTACCTCTGGTACGAGGAAATGTGTTATCATCAGCGTATCCTCCGCTCTGTTCTATCTACTGCCTTCACTGTTCAGCGTGTTGTCCTTGTTGTGAGCTTCCACATCTTTCTGTTATAGTCTGAGGCTTTCTCTAGTCGTCCTTAGATTTCTGAAACCTATCTTGAGAAACTGACTTACCTTTTGGCTGGCTCCGACCTCTGCCTCGCTGTCCTAGCTTACGGCTTAGCTTTTCCTCAGCTTTCAACGCCATCTGATATGCATCCTCCACCATTCTGATGGTTGTCATACTCATCTCATCCTGGATATCGTATCCTAAGCCATTCATATACCTGGCAACTTTTTCATCATCGCTCTCCCGATGACCTGCTCTGATATTGAGCTTGTAGAATTCCTCAGTATACTCCTTTACTGTCATCAATTTCTGTCTCAGGTTCTGCATCCTCCTGAACAATGTGATTTGATAATCCCTTAGGATGAACTTTGCCTTCATCTTCGCAATCATTCGATCCCAGATTTTGATCTTTTGCTTGCCTTTGGAACATCTATCTGCTTGAAGCTCGTCCCACCATAATGCAGCGTGTCCCTTCAATTTTGTGACAGCATGCCTAACCTTCTTATCCTCTTCGATGTCCTCATAATCGAAGTAGGTTTCAAGAGTTCTAATCCAGTCTAGAAGCTCTTCTGCATCTAGATTCCCTTCATAAGCTGGAATGTCCATCTTTGTCTTCGAACTCATCCGAGCGATAGCCTTAATTAACCACTCATTGGCTGCATCTTCGGCTGCAACTTCTCCTTGTTGTTCGGCTTCAACTTCGCCTTCGGAGTCACTTAGATCTCCAGCACTGGCTGTGCATTTCTGCGGTGCTTCCATATCTTCTAATCTCGCTCTGAGATCCCGTATTTGCCTCTCCATTTCTGGATTCTGTGCTTGTCTCCCTCTTCCTCTCTAGTTTCCCCTATCCTCTGGATCGGGTGATTGTCTTTCTCTCCTCGGTGGCATGGTGAAATTTTCCTTTCTTTTCTTCTCTGCTACATAAAACAGAGAAATTTTCTCGCTCTGATACCACTTGACGCAAACGCGCCACCCAAGCACGTCTGCTCCCACCAGGACCTTCTCTTCCTTCGGCCCGAAGAGCTGAAATAATCTTCAAATCCCTTATCAGGACTTACCTACACCCACATAATTCTCCTTATGACCTCCCTTTGCCTTATCGGGAAATCGGACTTCGCGTGATCGTGAATCCTACAGACACGGATTCGGGCCTCTGAATTCCCGAAACCCGACGTGGTTCAACACCAAAGCCCTTTCTACTCCTATCAGGAATCCTCCCATCGGGAAATTGGCACTCCCATTGTCGTGATTCACTGCTCTCATGAATCCCCAACTCCCGATCTCCGATGGTACCTCTACGCACCTTAGCTCCCTCCGGCTAACTCCGTTCGCAGGTGACCTGCTGGTCCACAAGGCCACAGTACTTTCCCCTATCGGAAGTTCAGACTTCGCGAAACTGAAATGAATGGGACTTACGCCCTCAGGATCCACGATCCTTCAATCCCCAATGCCACCTGTCCCTTTCACTAGCGCTTGTGGCCCACACTTCCGGGGTGATCGGGAAATCACGTTTCGGAATTTCGTGATTTCAAATGCACTCGTCCACAGAATCTTCCAAGCCCCGAACTCTGATATGCGATGACACCTGTCTTCCACTTAACTTCTTTAAATGTGGGACCATCTCGTTTAGGGACTTCGTGACTTCTCTGGTCGTGAGTTTCGCGTCACCGAGAATCCCGAATTGCCGAACTCCGATGCACGTGTGAGCTCTCTCTCCTCCACGTCACCGATTCTTCGTCACCTTATCGGATATCGCGAAATCGTGACTTCTAATGCAACAATTTGTATGCGAAAACCCCGAAATACCGAACTTCGACTCCTCTCGATCCTCGGAAACGTGTCTTGCAAATCAATGGCTCTGAACCACTTGGGAAATCGCGGATCGTGATTCCTTCCTATGAGAGTTCTATGCCTCTGGAAACTCCAATTCTCCGAGGGGTCGAATCCGGATGACTCCTCCGGGACTCTTCCTCTGCTCCTTCGAGCTTAAACCCTGAGCGACTTTTCCGAGATCTAACGGATGACGGGATTTTGCAGTTTTCCTCGGCTAATCCTGACTGTCGATTCTTCCTCCTTGGAGATTCCTCGATAATGGCTAAGTGTTCCTTCTCAGCACTTGCCCTTCAACTCCTGCACTTGAAACTCTTACTCGAACCTTCCTCGGCATGAACCTCCGTGCTCTCTTTCAACGATACCATGAAGGTACTACACCTCCTGAGCTTATCCACTCTTATTCTTTTAGAGGAGCTTGCGCGCACTCCTTGCGCTAGACATTCAACAACTTCCCAAGTGTTGAATCCTTCAGACTCTGTGCACTCCTGCAGCAGTAGTCTTTGATTTCCTTCGCTTAGAATTACAACTGAGTTTTCCTCTTCCGCCTGCGCACTCCTTGCACGGCTTCAACAACCCACTTCTGCTTCTGGATGAATGAGAACAAAAGTTAAACTACTGAGCCTCATCAATGCACTCTTTGCGGATGAATTCAACTACACACTTTGCAGGAATCTCCTGGCTTAGATAGAGAAACAATTGAAACTCATTCTCTTTCAGACTTCAGGTTGAAACATGAAATCATATGCATAGCATATACAAAGAAAATGCATAACAAGAAGAAAACATTCATGAGAAAATAAACAATATACACAGAGAAACAACACCAGCCATGAGTTTGAATCAGAACTTTCTTCTATTAATTCAACATCTGTACAAGGGTGTTCTTCATACAATTCTTTGCATGCTCTTCTCTTCTTGCTCCTAAATAATGTTACAATAATACAATGAGGGTGTCTATATCCGTTTTCCCTCCTTCCATCTAAAACTGTCTAATCTGGAAATAAATCCTATCTACCTGCATTAACTAGATTAAATGCCTCCTATCTACTTCAGACAAGAGCGTATGGCTCGAGCTCTGATACAATATAGAAAAGGCGCTCTTTCATAAATGATTCATTAAATATCTAGCGCAACAATCCCAAAGCATTTTCAAAAATTTGGGTTGGTTTGTCCAGCTGATCTCTGCTTGATGTGTTGGCTCGCTTGATGAGTTGGTGATGCTCCTGCATCAAGGGGGTATGGTGGCCAATCTGTATATCGTGGAACCTCTGAAGATAGAGGCGAAATCTTGAACCCGCCAGCTCGGGAACCCGTGATCGAAAAAGTGGCTAAGTATGGAATGAGGAAACCATCGGTCGGGGTCGTGATATACAAGCATGAGTATAAATGTGAACCCGTGAGTCTGCCAACCCGCGCACCTAGACATTTTCGGAAAGAGGACTAAGCAAAGCAACTAGAAAGAAAAAGTAGATGAGAAAAACAAAGGGGAATTCAGTTAAGTATAGAAGAGGGGAAAAAAAAGGGATAATAGAAAGTGGGAAAATTAGAAATGGGATGGGAAATGTTTGGAAGCGGGAAGTCTCAATAAAGGCCCATTGTTGCCAAATCATCATTTTCTAGTCCAATATTATATGCACCCACCCGTTTTGTATGTTTGATTTACTAGCACAGTTGGTATACCTTTTCGAAGATTGTACCACAACCCCCTCTGATGTGGCATATAAAAATTCATCTCCCTGTCCAACCAATCTATTTCTTTCAATGTAGCAACATCGAACATACAATGGACATTAAGGTAAGTTAGTATGCTGAAAGAAATGTAAAAGAAATAAATACAGTTCTATTTATTTCAATGTAGCAGCAAAGAGAATACAATTCACATGAGGATAAGTTACTATTTAGAAAGATACGTAGTATCTACATATAGTAAAATAGGTGCAAAGCAGTAGAACAAGTACAACACATACACATACAATAAATGAAATACTAAACACTGGAATATGAAATAAGAGTATAGGCATGCACCTTTGCAACTCCTCCTCCACATTCATGACAAAGAGTCTATCATCTTCTCTGGCCACTCTGTTTGTTTAAATGTAGCAATGTAGAAAAAAATACAATGGACATGAAGGAAGTTGGTATGTAGGAAGACATGAAAAAAAAAAAACAGAGTTTGATTTATTTCAATGTAGCGGCACAAAAAATACAAAGGACATGAAGATAATTTATTATGTAGGAAGGAACACAATATCTACATACAATAAATTAGGTGAACACATATACAGACAATAAATGAAATACAAAACAATGGAATATGAAATAACAATACAAGCATGTACCTTTGTATCTCCTCCTCCACAGCCGCGGTAAAGACTCCTTCATTTTCTCCATCTATTCTGTTTGTTTGAATGTGGGAACAGACAAAATACAATGAACATGAATGGAAGATGATATGCAAGGGAGAACAAGTAATATGTGCATACACTAAATGAGAATCAACAAATAGAATAAAAGATAGTTAGAAACACGAACCTTTGCTTTTCTCCATCCAGGGTTGTAATTCTATAAAAAATTTCCTGCCCAAAGTATATTACAAGCCATAAAATATTAAGAAATTGCATTGCCATAGCTGAATGAATTTGGTTTTCTGCAGCAAAGTATCCAGATATGCTTTGACACATGGAAATTTAATTTTGCAGTATCTTTGGTGTACATCTCATATTCAAAGTACAAGACAAATTGTATCGTGGTCACACCAGTCTGTGTAGAGGATAAAGAGGTTGTATTGTGATATGGGCACATTTCACCATATATGGTTAATAAGTGTGTATTGCACATGTTTTATCTTAACAAAAAGACAACGAACATTGTAATTTCACATGTAGTTGTCCAATTATTTGTTATGCCACTATTTTGTATCATGTCAACACTAAAGTATCCTAGAATGATAATGGTTTTGTCCAAATGTAAATGGTGTGATGCATTTGAGAATACATTTATTATGCTAGCAATGTTGCACGCCAAACAACATAAAAATTGAATACTGCAATTTTCAATCAACGAAACACCACTCTTGCTAGCACCATCTCAGTATCCTTTTCCTCTACAAGAACATTTTAAAAATACATGTAGGTATGGTCTAGATCTAGGAAAAAGAATTGGAGAAAAATTTGAGAGCAGGATAGGCGGGCACGGGATAGGTGCCATATATTGACTTCGCCAGACACGGAAAACGATAGAACCACAGGTCCACTTGCAGGTGTAGGACCTGAACACCGCAAAGTGAAAAAACAAACAACTCCAATTTCCGGCGCAGGATCCCAACCCTGCAAAGACAAAGTAAACAAAAAAAAAAACAAGCAACAAACCAACAAGCAAGCACGAACATGCCCAATTGAAGCCCTAGGACCTCAAACTCGTAAACTTGAGCCAAACAACAACAAGCAACAGCCGATGAACCAACAAACCAACGAACAAGCAACAACCACTGAACCAATAAACAACATATGTATCTCCAACGATTACCAAACTGTAACCCAAGCACAGAAGGAACCAAAAACATATGATCAACATGCCAACAAAAATAATCAAACATTCTTACTTGAAAACCACAAACAATGAACAACAAAGAACGAATAGAAAATGAAATCATGGCATCGAAACTTACTCTGAAACAATGAACGATAGAATCACAGGTCGAATTGTGGGTGCAACACCTAGACCCTGCAAAGTAAAAAAAGATAGCTCCAACTGCGAATGCATGACCCCAACCCTACAAAGTTGAAGTAAACAAAAGCAAACAACAAGCACCAATAGGTCCAACCACAAGCACAGGTCCTCAACCTTGCAAAGTTGAAGCAAACAACAACAAGCAACAACCGACGAACCAATAAACAAGAAGTACTCACCGAACCGGTAAACAATGTATGTATCTTCAATGATGACCAAATTGCATTCCAAGCATATGAAACATACAATGGCTATGCAAATGGAATTGAACACCAATATTGTCCAAATTCACTGCAACATTGTATGGAAAAATTCGAGGAAAAATGTACTCTGAGAAGCCTATTTAGGTAACACGTAAGGCTGTCAGGCTGTTTAAGGGCCTCGCGGTATGTAAACATTTAAGCTGTCAGGCCTGTTCTAGGACCTCGCACTATGTAAACATTTAAGTTGTTAGGCCTATTCAAGCACCTCAAAAAAAGTGTCAATGCTCTAAACCTTCGGTATTTAAACATTTCAATACAAATAGAAATAATAATAATATGACATATTAATATGAAGTCAACAAATTATCGATCGCTATAGTCCCTCTATGCCTTCGGTAGGGACTAATAATAATAATAATAATAATAAAACATTAAAAAACAACGTCGATGCTAAGAACTTTCGGTATGTAAACATTTCAGTAAAAATGTAATTAAAATTAAAAATGAGCGTCTAAGCTCAAAACTTTGGATATCTAAACATTTACAACATTAGGAACAATGAAGCTGGCAATAAGACCTCTAATATATTCTCCAATGAGACGATGACATATAAGGCTTTTTTTATTATATAAAAAATAATGTTTTTACTTCTATAGTACGAACTATATAGATGATGGGCAAATTTATAGTCAAAGAACATATTAATATAAAGTCAACGAACTATCGATCGCTATAGTCCCTTTGCGCCTTCGATAGAGACTAATAACTATTAAAAATTAAAAATGATAACTAATAAACGAAATAAAAACAATTATCTAAAATTAAAAATGATAACTAATACATGAAATAACAACAAATGATTAAACTCATTAATAAATTTACAAATAACACATATTGTTAAAACTTTTGATTATTAAAACTATATAAATATTCCAATCTATATAAAATATGGAAAAAAAATATTTTAAATAATTTTATTCTATTATAAAAATATCAATATTAAATATAATTACATTAACATAAAACTTAATTTTAAAATTTAATTCCATACAGATATTTTTGAATATACTATTATATCAATTAGATTTTAAATTTCAATACACATATGTAGATTCAAGAATCTCATATCAACCTCCAACTTTCTTAAGATGGTTTCCAAATTGATAAAAAAATATTGATATATATAAGGATCTATAACATATTAAACATCACTTATATTTTTACATTGTTTTATTAAATTAATTTATATCATAAACTTTTTTTTTTAAATAGTGATAATTTATTGAGAAATAAAATGTGATACTCAATTCATAATTTTTATTTTTTTTTAATCTTTGGGAAATTGTTTACTCATTAGAGTTAGAGTGATCAGAGTGATTTAGATTAGCTCCATATCTACCACTATAACTTAAAAGTATATTTTAACTTAGCAAGAGTAGATGCATCCCACTTAAGAAGAATAATAATCATGATATCCAATCATTCTAGCTAAATGCATGCCACATACTGTTAAAAAAATAAAAAAGTACATAGGCAAATGTTTCTCATCACCTAGGTGCCTAAGGGGTGAGAAAGTGTCTAATATGGACCCTAGTCATTTAATTTGTGAGAGACAAATTAAAAGGTGACTTTTTGGACTTAGGGAAAGTGGGTAACTTAAGTGATTTAATTCACACCTTTGATCTCGTCTAATCTCAACCGTCGGATGAGATGACTCTTCACCTTCCCTCATGAGGTCAATTAGGGTAGGAGGGCACACCCATTCTTGGGTTGTTCAACATTTTTGAGAGAGATATGAGAAAGTTGAAGTCGAGCAGACTTGAGGAGACACTTTTCTCTACTAAGAGCACACATTCCAAGGCTAGCATTGACACACAAATTGAGGAGACAATACAACATTAATTGTAGGTCGTACTGTACGGATTTGGGAGGCCGTACAGCTTGAAAGTTGGCACATAAATCAAGGCAAGGTACATCATTGAAGGAGGACCGTACTATATGGATTTTTGAGGAGGTCGTATAGTAAAAAATTGCACAGAAATTGAGGAGCAAGGTACAACAAGAGGAACAGGCCATACTATATGGATTTTAGTAGTCCGTACTGATGTTTATTGCTGCACAGAAATCGAGAAATTTGTTGTGTGTTTTTTTTGAGTTTTGGCATAGTTCCCAAGGCAGTTTTACAAACATTTATTGCACAAATTTGTGTTGTTACAATTTGTCACATTTTTCGAGGTGGATGTACAGTTAAAGAGGGCACATAAATCAAGGAGATGACCTGCGCATTTTGACAGGAATTTTTTTTACAAATTTCGAGGAGTTTGGCTTAGCATTTTGAAGACAAAGCTTGGCATGATTTTCGAGATAAGTCTGTATTAAATTTCTGAAATTATTGAGTGCTCTAAAAGACATTTCCTCCAACCTCTAAAATAATAAAAACTCCCTCTCTCACTGGTTTTCCCCTTGTGGATTTTTCTAGGGTCATTGTTAGACCAAAAATCACTGTGTTAAATTTTGAATATTGTGCTGCTAATATGGTTTTATTTATGCATTAAATATTGTTCAGAATCCTCATGTTTTAGTTCTGAAAAGTTGTTTATATGCTGAGTTTATTTGGTTGTCATATAACTGGGTTTGAGCATTAAACATTCACTGAAAATCAATGAGACTTGAATCTTGACGGGGTCTGAAATTTTATATGGTATCAGAGCTGAGTTAAAGAGAGGCAGATTTATATCAGCAAGTCAGAAAAGTAGGACAACAGTCACTTCACCGGACATAAATTTGAATTTTTCATTTTCAACAAAAAAAGGTTAATGGCTACTCGTTTGATGGTCGAGGACAGACTTGATGGGGCAGTGAAATTTGGTGCTTGGAAGGAGAGGATGATCTTGCTATCGCAAGAAAGTGAGTTGTGGGATATTGTTGAGAACTCCACACAAATCCTCTGAATGTACCCACATATGCCACTCTTCTAGCAACATACACCAAGAAGAGTATAAAGGCTAAGAGGATTATTCTTGATGCCATCAAGGACCATTTGATTCCTCATGTGACAGGGAAGGCAAATGCCTATGAGATGTGGGAGTCCTTGACGAAGTTGTACGAGAGTACAAATGAAAACTAGAAGATGGTTTTGAGAGAAAAAATGAAGAGCATTAAAATGACCAAGGTTGAAAATGTGGTCACATATCTTACCAGGTTGACACTGGTGAGAGATGAGCTTAGAGTTGTGGGGGAGGCCATTGCTGACAATGAGCTTGTGAGGACAACATTGAATGGAGTTTCCAAACCATGGGTTGTTTTTGTTGAGGTAATTGTGGCTAGGGAGAATCTTACCAAGTAGGAACGTCTTTGGGATGAGTTTGTTCAGAAGGAGACCCAGAGAGGTTATGTGCATGGTAGTTCATGTACAGGTCATGATGAGGAAAATGTGGCTCTTGTTGCCAACAACAAGAAGAAATTCAAAAAGGGTCCTAAGGGAGGAAACAAACCAAAGAGTGAAAGCAAGAAGGACATGAGAAAAGTCAAGTGCTTTGCATGCCACAAGTTTGGGCACTATGCAGGACATTGTTGGAACAAGAAGAAGAAACAAACAACAACTTCAACAGTAGTGGAGGAGTTCTCCACCAAGTTTGATAAGGATTTTTCCTTAGTAGTGTGTCCTTCCACTAAGACCACTCATTTTAGTGTGTGGTATATTGACAGTGGTGCCTCCTTCCATATGGAAGGTGTTCGTGAGCACTTGACAGATCTTACTCAGATTGGTGATCTTGACGCAGTGCTTGGAGATGACCGGGTGGTTGTAACACCCCTGTTTCCCCCAACTTGTAATTAATTGTTAATTATAATTACCATGCTATGGCATAGGAACAATGTAAATGTATTATGGTTTAAATTGCCAATGACTGACTGTGGGGGGTGAAGCCTTGAAATAATAGCCATGATATCACTAGAGGAAAGAGTGAGGAGATTGTAGAGAGGGTTTATTAGTTCAAATGACCCAAACTCCCTTTGTTGATATAATGAGCCTCTTCGAATCCCAAGGAGAGAAATCAATTAATGAAAAAGGACTGGTGGTTGAGCAATCAACCACCCCCATGAATGGAAGCATGGTCTGACTGAATACTTTCAGCCCGAAGTACCACAGGGTCTGACATACCAAAGCTGACCCGAGTTCCCTTCTGACAAAAGGAACATGATAGGTCGAGAACCATCCCGGAAAAATATATGGAGAGACAGAGAGGATAACAGGCGGAGCTCTCCACCAGATGATGAACATAAGACCAGGAGATTGATGCTAAGTGAGAATCTGATAAACCTTTCCAAGGCCATGATGGAGAAAGAGATCTTTGAGAGTTTCCAGATAACAGAACCCAAGCAAAAGTTGAAACCGAAAAAGAATCCCTGAGAAATTGCGAGAGTTTCTTGGTGATATCATGGCTTGGCACGGGGGTGGCCAGAGCGCTAATAATGAATGCCTCTAATCCTATGGTTGGGTGGAGAGGAAAACACTCACAGTCATTTGGTTGGTGATCGACTGTAATAGATAAGTATTTTTATGCCCGATATCCTAGAATTGAAATGCATAATTTGATTATCTATAAATGTGATAACTTGTGCCTTGCATGAAAGGGATGATAATGGTGTTTATCATCCTTCTGTAAAACATTGTGTTCGATTGGTGGTTATACTATATCCCTTTTATTTCCGCTTGATTATGTATTTAGGAAAGTAAGAAATTATATGGTTCGGACATGACTTGTACTCATAAATGCTTGAGCCCTATGGTGGCTTAAGCTAGAGAAATGATCTATGAGTTTGTCGACCTTGGGAACAGTTTCACATGTGCATGTCGACACTCCTAGTCATTCTGAGTCCCTTGGAGGAAGGAGTCTGTTAAAGCTCCAGAGAGATAGTGCACGTATGCACAAGCTCTTTGCGAGGTAGGAAAAGACCGAGAACCTTTAAGTTCTAGAGTGATGAATGAGCGCAAGGGGTGTGTCGAAGATCCCTCTAAGCGTTAAGAACAAGATAAATAATGAAAAGTGGCTAAGTACTTTAGATACGATGAAGCTCAGGAAGAATAGAGAGATTCAAGTCTCGAAAGGGAATATCCTTTCGTTTCGAAGACGAGTGGATGAGATTAGTTTGGGAGGAGTCAAAGCTCTTCACGATCGTCATATCTAGAGAAGGGACGTGTATGCTAATCCTTCGAGCCCTTTGGAATTCGTAGGTTCGATGAATTGTGTATATTTTTCGTATAGGAGGTGAATCCCCTAAAGTCCTGAAGTTAATATGGGCCATAGATTTGAGGATTCCCAGGAGCTATCCCGACCATCGGATCTACGATGTAGTCAGTCTGTTGTTGACCGTTTCGGGAGGACAGGGGTGTTGTAACGTCAAGGCCTCCTGAAAATTGGAGTCGCGAAGTAATGTTGACCGTGGATCTAAGGATCCTTTGGGACCCTTCTTGACCATCCATCATAAAGGACACGTGGCACCAAATCCTGTACTCTGGAGGTTTAACATACTAGAAGGAAGCAGGTGTAAAAGGTTGAAGACTCCCGAAGTTGTAGGGAGCTAGAGGAGATATGAACCATCCATGAACCAAGACACATGTCAGTATATCATTAACTCCGAAGGAGAGCCACTATGGAGGATTTGAAGCTTGGTGCTTCGAAAATCCCTGAAGCTCGGAGTAATGGAGTAGATCTCGACCATCCATCATAAAGGACACGTGGCAATAGATCCTTTAGTTCAGAGACTGGAAACTCCAAGAGGTTATAGGTGAGAGAGGGTGAAATCACTAAAGTCTTGAAGTACCGAAGTGGCAGAATAAATCCTGACCATTGATGGAGGAGAGCACATGTCAGCAGATCCAGTGGTATAACATTTTGGAGAAGGCAGAGAGTAGAGTGGGGAAAACTCTTGAAGAGTTGGGAGCCGGAAAAGATCTGAGTTGTTCATTGGTAAGGACATGTGTTTTTAGATCCCACACTCAGGAGCAGTAGTACTCCGAAAGAGTTGAAGAGTGGAGGTGCGAGGACTCTCGAAGGCTGGAGTCCCGAAGTCATCTCAACCATTCGTGAAGGAGGACGCGTGGCAAAAGATCTTCCACTTCGGAGAAAAGTCACTTCGGAAGGAAGTGGAGTTGGATGAGCAAGAAATCCCAAAGGCCCGGAGGCCGGAGTCCACCTGAGTCGTCGATCTCAGAGGATAGGTGTCAGAAGATTCGACACTTTGAAATGATTTCACTTCGGAGGTTTGCGGTTGTGAGTACCTGGGAATCCGTCGAAGCGCAGAATCCTGAAGTAAATAAGAACCGTTGATGTTCTGGGAATGCGTGGTGT